>JAJIBD010005737.1:0-59743 GCA_021461705.1 Cryptotis parvus
TTTTAATGATGCTACATATAACATGCCTGTGTGGCATCTTTTTACTATAATATACAAGAAGTAGACAGGCAAATTACATGAAGGATTAAAAATAATTCACTACAGCAAAATATTTTTTTTTAATTTGATGTTCTTAGGGTCAGAGGGATAGCACAGTAGGTAGGATGTTTACTCTGCCTATAACCTGCACAGATTACCTTGTGACCCCATATCGGTCACCAGAGCCCACCAATAGTGATTTCTGGACAAGAAGCCAGGAGTAAACACTGAGCACCTGCTTTTTTTTAAATTGAGATATTTAAATGATAAATTCTTCATTATCAGTTCTTTAGTTTGTTTTTAGAAACAGTTAGATTTTAATTTGTGTTTAGAACCAGATTCCTGGCATTTCATAGGTCCCCCAGGCATTGGAAGGAGTAATTCCTGAGTACATAAACAGGAGTAATCCCTGAGCACCTCCAGGTGTGACCCCAAAATACAGAAAAAAAAGTATATCATTTTTTTAAGATGATGATCACATCTCTAAACAACTTTTGTTACTAATCATCTGCAACCACTTAGGTCTATGAGAATTCAAAGGGTTCATTTCAAATGAAAACTTTCCTTTTTGGAGCAAACAGGTTTCATGCTAAAGCACAGTCGACTATAGGCATCCAGCATTGCTAACATTAAATTATTTGGGTTCACACTGAATGAGTTTCTGCTCTCATGGTTCTGGGGCAATGCTTTGCATTTCAAAACAAAATTACTGCCACTTTGCCTGTAGCTCTTTTGTCAGGCACAGATCAGCCACTCAACAGTCTATAAAGGTTTTCCAAAGACCCCTTTGCTCCAGGTTCTTTGTTAATGGCCTATTTTATTCAAGTCTCATTATGTTTCTATTTGAACAGTTCCTGTACTAATCTCACTGTTAGTTTTGTGATAATACTAGCAATCAAACTGAATTCTCACTATATGCAAGTATTCTTAGTGCTTTATGTGATTTAACTTTTTAATTCCATGCCACCTCAATGAAACTGTGCTAAAATTATCTTACTATTACAAGCTAGGAACCATGTGGGTAGGTTGCACTGGCATGGCCTTAGTAGAAAGGTACCACTAATCGCCTGTTACATATACAAGATTGCACAGCCAGGAGTAATTCCTGAGTGCAGAGCCAGAAGTGATCCTTGAGCATTGTTGGATGTGACCCAAAAAAAAAAAAAAAAAAAAATCAGAAACATCATACAGGTAGATGAATGACAAAAGTAGTATTTAAAATCAGCTATTTTGATCCCTGCTCTTAATCATATTGCAATAAAGCCTCTTGCAACTAGCTTTTGAAGTTTGCTGGTTTAACATCTCCACAGGTTTGAATTTCAGTTTCTGTGAACTTGATTTGCTTCCTGGAATCCTTTGCCTATTTGAAGTTCATGAGAAAGTCAGCTTCGAGAAAAATGCCAATTTGTCTTCTCTTTATTAACGCTATCACTTGTCAGTGTTATGGTTACTGTGAAAGTGATTTTGCTTTTATGTGGGGCTTGGAATTTTGTCAGTAAAATTAGCATACAAAACTTCAGATGCTTACAAAGTTATAATTCTTTCAGAACCTGAAGAATGCAGTTTTGTTTCTTCCAATGTTCCCTGAGCACTGAATCACACCTGGCCCTGCCCCAGGCTGGTTTTTTATTTCTGGTCAAGGAAGACCCTCAGTCCCTCACAGCCCCCCTTCCCTCCAGTGTAGGATGACCCATCCCGTCCTATATTATTTTCAGTCAAGTGTTTGGTTTCGGAGTTTGAGAAACTGGAATGATGATGGATGCTGGAGCCATTTGCACCTTTTGCTTTTTCCTCAGGCCACATATGCTTAGGTAAGAATTGCTCTAATCATCTGCCCTGGCTTAGGTCAAGGGTTAAAGAGAGGTTACCTGACCTATCCTTTGACTTTTTTTTTTTTTTGCTTTTTGGGTCACACCCTGCAATGCTCAGGGGTTTCTCCTGGCTTTGCACTCAGGAATCACTCCTTGCGTTGCTCAGGGAACCTTATGGGATGCCGGAGATCGAACCCAGGCCAGGCCGGCATGGGCCAGCAGCGTGCAAGACAAACGCCCTACCCGCTGGGCTATCGCTCCGGCCCCTATCCTTGACTTTTTAAGTGCTTTCGTTCCTGCCCCTTAGCCATTTCTATTATTTACAGGACTCTCCAGCCCCTTCCGGTTATGAGATTTAAAGTGACAAATTGTCTTTACTAAATTATCTGATGCCGATGCCACTCATTTATTCCACCTCATCATTGCAACCTTTCTGTGTGTGTGTTTGTGAGGATACATGTGGGCTTGAATGTGTATGCAGGTTCATTTGGGAGAGGTATATAGGGGATCACGGAAAGTACAAGGATGCTAACCACCATCACTTTAAGAGGTGAAAATATGTCTCACCTTGCTGTAAGAACAAACAGCTCTTAAAACAATGCCTTGATTTATTTTTCTTGCAAAAGTAGGCAAAACTACTGATTTGATTACACATTTTCACAAACCACTTGATGTGTCTTTACTGAGAATGAAACCAAATTTGGAGAAAAGTTCTGTGCTGCGTTTTGCAAATTAGTTTATTAGTTTAAGCCTTTTATGAGTAATTAAATAAACAGTGCATGAAGAGTGGTTTGAAAACTATGACCCAACTTCACAATTAGCATCATTTTATATGGTTTTAATTTTTTTTTCTTTATTTTTTACTCACAATACATCACTCAGTCAGATATGCAAATTCAAATGTTCAAATGTGCTAGCCTGAAAACCACAATAGACAGAACACTTAAATTAAAGAAAACCTGAAAAAACCCACAAGCTATAATATGCTCTATCAAGTTAATTTCATCCCTTATGTTCAGACAATAATAAAATAAATCAGGTAATGATGTTTGCATGATCTAGAATAAAAGAAGATGATGGTTTACTGGCATTTGTAAAAATATTAAAGAGATTCAAATGTAAAATACATATATGTAAATAAATAATGGCTTTGCATTTTAGTACTGGTAGTTATAATTAAACTGTGTTGAATATCCAATATTTTCTAGATATTATTATAAGTGTTTTATACTTCTTAACTGAGTCTTTGTAAAGACTCTGAAGGATCTGATTTGCTACATGTTAGAGAAGATGCCTGATCTGAAAGGAGGGGGGGAAATTCGGGTTTACATGTAGTAGGACAGCTCAGACCCTTTGCTTTTTTTTCCTTAATTTTTTCTTTCTTTTTTTTTGGTTTTTGGGGTCACACTCAGAGGACTCTGGGCTTCTTTCTGTCTCTGCACTCAAGGATCACACTTGGGTGGTGGGAATGGCAGGAACCATCTGAGCTATCCGGATCAAACCTCAGTTGGCTGTGGGCAAGACGCTGCTCTACCTGCTGTGCTGTCCCTCAGGACCCCAAATTATGCACTTTAACTACAATTCTCTTTTGTAAATGGCAAATATTGATGCTGGAGGTGGGATAAAGACATTATTTTCTGTGCTGTGTTTTTATAAAAAAAAAGAGGGCATGTGAACATAACTGCTTTCTTTACCTCTGCCCGAGAAGGGGCGTGGGTGGGGTGAGGTAAGAAGGAATAACTTGCTTACTATTGCTTCAGAGGGTATGACCTCAGACTCCTGGGCTTAGCTTCGCCAGATACATTCCTCTCTAGAACTAGATTCCACGTGGGTCTTTTCCTACTCTCTTCTTTCTTGTTTTCGGAGGTCTTAGTCTCAGGCTGGTGATTGAGGAAAAAGAGAAAATAGAATGTTTGTCAAATGTCAAGATCTCCAATCTATTTAACTGGAGAACATCAACCTAAACAAAATTAGCCAGAGGGATTAAGACAATCACAGAATGATTTGCAGCTCTGTTTAATACACGGCATAGATAATATCAGCTGATAGCCAACTGTGAGAACTAGAGAACAAACAGACCACCACATTGACCATTGACAGGGTGGATCAGTTGAATAGATGTGATGCAGGTTATGGTTGGATACTCTTGGGTACTCTGATTGTGATGAAGTAAGGTAAGTATGTATACTAGATCATTAATGTTAATGCCATAGTATGCACATTACCTTAACTCTAATAATTAACTAAGAGCCATGATCTTTTTGTTTGATTCTCATATCATGCTAAAACCCATTTCTAGTTCTCAACTGGTTCAAAAGTTAAAGCATTTGGACTGAGATTCTCAGGTCTTTGGTGGTGCTTAATTCTTGTTCCGGCATTAACAGCATTTGAGTAGTCACTATCACTATCACTATCTTCCCGTTGATCATCTATTTGCTAGAGCAGGCACCAGTAATATCTCCATATGTCCTGTCTCATGCTAGTTGAACCCAAAGGCATCCACTTGCTCCAGGAACATAAAGAGCCTCAAACCATTATATTAGGTCATGGGAAAATAAATGTTACTGGTATTTGGCATATCAAATACGACACAAGCAACTTGCAAGGCTTTCCGTGCAGGTGGCATACTCTTTGTAGTCACCTCTAAATAAAGCAATTATTGATGAACAGCACGGCCGCTAGCGACCCCCCGAGCCGGGCTGCTGATAGTCTGGTCTGCTGGGTGGAGTTGTGAGGAGAGGGAAGTTTGGATGTGGAAAATGGCGGCCCCCATGGAGTAGGGGGGGTCGTCTGGCTTGTTTTGAGGCTATGCTAGGGTGGCAGGCCAGGGCTAGAACCAGCCATGCCTCCCAGGCGCCTCATGAGTGGCTGGGCACAGGGAGAGCAAGTAGCAGCTCCGCCCCATGTCTGAGAGTTTCTGGTTCAGCATACAAATCACGATGCCTAAACTTTTTTTTGTATATAAAAATTTAAGAATTTGAAAATTCCCCTTTTTTTTTTTTGCTTTTTTGGGTCACACCTGGCAATGCTCAGGGGGTTACTCCTGGCTCTTCACTTGGGAATTACTCCTGGTGGTGCTTGCGGGACCATATGGGATGCTGGAGATCAAACCAGGTTGGCTGCGTGTAAGGCAAATGCCCTACCCACTGGACTATCGCTCAGGCCTCAAGTTTGGAAATTTCTTAACAACAACAACAACAAAACATACTCTATAAAGTCCAAAAATTATTCCTTTATATATACAAATTGGAAATATATAATCATGCAAAAAAAACATGTTTGAAGTATGTTTATTCCTAAGTCTTGTAAACAACCACAATCACCTTCTATAGGTGAATAATCAGAACTGTGTACATTTATGCAATGCAATATTGTTTTTTTTTAAGAAATTATCCAGCCATAAAATGATTGAAGAAAAACTGAAATGAGTTTTGGGAGAGAGAAAAAAAAAATCTGAAAACGTCACATGCTACATAATTCAAAGTATATGACCATTGGAAAAGCTGGGCTCTGGAGCCAGTAAAAACAGTGCTTACCAGAAGCTAAAGTGGAAGAATGTTCAACACAAAGAGTGATTCCAAATACGAACTATGGAATTCGGGTGACAATGTTGAGTCTAGGTAGGTTCAACAAATGTATTATTAAAGTACAAGAGGCTGATGCTGGGGAAAATAGTAGGGGTGGGACGTGGATGAGAATTCTGCTTTTTTTTTAAGCTTTCCTGAACACTTAAACCTGTTCAAAAATACTTCTTTTGCTTTGGGACCACACCCAGTGGTGCTCAGAGTTTACTCCCGGCGTGCATTTAGGGATCACTCTTGGCGAGGTTCAGAAGACCATATGGTGTGCCAGAAATTGAACCAGGGACAGCCGGGACTGTCGGGACTACATTAGAGTAGTAATCCCAAATATTTATGTGACTCTAGAAAGAAGAAATAAAAGAAGTTCATGTGTCCTGTTTTTTTTCTAAAATAGCACATCTTAGGAGTATGATCAACTCAACAGAGCTCTGTGTTGGACTCCCTTAAGGGAATTAAGTCATTAATTTTTCAGGAGAATTTTGTGCATTTGAATCCAGCAGGAACTATGTATATTGGCAAATCATTCCTTCTTTCTTCCTCAGAAACAGAGAGACATTAAGAGAGCAGCATAGAGAACTAGTAAGTGCATATGATAGTAGTTCAGTGCAAATGCGAAGCTCCATCTCTCCTATACTGATTAGATGAAATGGTTACAAGAAGTAACCACGTGCTTTGAAGATCAGAATCATTATATTCTCCTCGTGTCACCACCAGGTTTTCCACAACTTTCCACCACTGCCCCTATGTCTTTCTTTGCAGTTTTAAAATATTGCCAATTAGAGTAACATCTCCTACTCCATAGATATTCATTGATGAAATTATCCACAAGTACATGCATTCTCATTCAGATAAGGAGGGTTGTATGACTCCATTAAATAGCAAGCAAGACTCAACTTTGCATATTCGAGATTATTGTAGTACAACACAATATAGTATAAGATGGTTACAGTGTGCTCAAAACAGTAAGATTGCTCAATATTATTAATTTATGCTGCAATATTTTCAGCATGAAAAAAGTTTCATTAATAATTGGTATACTGTTTTCTTCTGGGAGTGCTACCAGTGCCTGATATATTCTGGATATTAACCCCTTGTCAGATGGGTATTGGGTGAATATCCTTTCCCACTCTGTATTGTCTTTGTATCTTGGTCACCGTTTCTTTGAGGGCAGAGCTTTCAATTTTATATAACCCCATTTGTTTATCTTTGCTTCCATTTCTTGGTAGTGTGTCGCCTTTAAAGATACTTTCGTTTCGAGTATAGTGCGTTTCCTTTGTTTTCTTGATGTACCTTATAGATTCGTCTGATATCGGATCTAGAATCCATTTTGATCTGACTTTTGTATGGCGTTAGGGAGGTCTAAGTTCATTTTTTTTGTAGCGCCCAGTTTTCAGCACCACTTGTTGAAGAGGCTTTCTTTGCTCCATAATATTTTTTCTCTTAAGTGATTGTATATTTGTGGTGCGGTCAGGATACCACTTTCTAGGTCTACGGGTCTGTCTCTATACATACCACACTGTCTTAATTACAACTGTTGTAGTGAGCTTGAGGTTGGGGGAGCCTCCCATCTTCTTTTTCCAAGGA
The DNA here is from genome assembly GCA_021461705.1 of Cryptotis parvus. Lineage (NCBI taxonomy): Eukaryota > Metazoa > Chordata > Mammalia > Eulipotyphla > Soricidae > Cryptotis > Cryptotis parvus. The sequence continues at coordinate 7,016 of JAJIBD010005737.1, forward strand.
TTGTTAGGGTTTATTCAGCCACCCCAAAAAAAAAAGAGGTACCACTCACCCCACGAGACTGCCACCCAAGTGGGGAGGGACCTCCCTGTTGGTGGAGGCCGACTGGTCCAGCCCTTTGAAATGGGATTCCCCGGCTTATTGAGCTCCCATTTATCCCCCTAGCGAAGCTTCATTATGGATATAGATACAGTGTTTTAATAAATATGGGAAATGGTAATGGCAGATTAAACTCCCCCCTGAATATACACACAGAGACTTAATGATAAACTCTAAATATCTGCAGGCTAAAAGAAAATAAGAGGGAGAGAGATGGTGAAGAGAGAGATAGAGAGAGAAAGAGAGGAAACTGGGGTACCTGCTATTAAGGCGGGTGGGGAGGGAGGGGTACATTGGTGGTGGAAATGGGGCACTGGTGGAGGGATGGGTGCTGGAATACTGTATTACCAAGAACCAATTATGAACACCTTTGTAATTGTGTGTTTCACGGTGGTATAATAAAAAGTTAAAAAAAAAAAAGAAAATTAAAAAAATAATTGGTATAAATTATTATATTGGTTTTATGTTGGGTACTGTCTTCCTGTTCATCATCGATTTGCTCAAGCGGGCCCCAGTAACATCTCCATATGTCCTGTCTCATGCTAGCAGAGCCCAAGGCATCTGCTTGCTCCAGGAACATAAAGAGCCTCAATCCATTCCAGAATGAGGTCTATAATTGTTACTGGTATTTGGCATATATATCAAATACAAAACGGGTAGCTTGCCAGGCTCTGCCATGCAGGTAGCATACTCTTGTAGGCATCTCTACGCCCAACATTTATTGATGAACCGCAGGCTGAAGGGCTGGTCTGCTGGGTGGAGTCTGACGAGAGGGAAGTCCGGATGTGGAAAATGGAGGCCCTCATGGAGTGGGGGGGTCGTCTGGCTTGTTGCGAGGCTCTGCTGGCATGGTGGGCCAGGGCTAGAACCCACCATCCCTCCCGGGCGCCTCGTGAGTGGCTGGTCACAGGGAGAGCCAGTAGCAGCTCTGCCCCCATGTCTGCGAGTCTCTGATCGGCATACCTGAGCCGGATTTAAGAAAGACTGCTGTAGGGTGGAACTCGATGAGCTGGGCTGGATAGGCTGGTCTGCTGGGTGGAGGTCTGACGAGAGAGAAGTCCGGATGTGGAAAATGGAGGCCCTCATGGAGTGGGGGGTCATCTGGCTTGTTGCAAGGCTCTGCTGGGATGGTGGGCCAGGGCTAGAACCCACCATCCCTCCCCGGCGCCCGTGAGCGGCTGGTCACAGGGGAGAGCCAGTAGCAGCTCTGCCCCATGTGTGTGAGTCTCACATATTTGGCATTTTTGTACTTTGTAATATGATCATCACATAAGTCTAGTTACTTTTAGTGCTCATTTAACTAAAGTTTTAAAATTTATTCTTCCTCGGAGCAAAAGAAATAATAATACAGGAGTTAAGGTATGCTTTGCACCTCCTGGTCCACACCAGTTCAATTTCTGAAATTGCATGTGGTCTTCCAAGAACCTCCAGGAGTGATTCCTGAATATAGAGAATAGAATAAGTGTCCTGAGAACAGCAGGAGAGGAGGGGAGGGGGGGGGAGGGAAGGCGAGAGGGGAGAGGAGAGGAGAGGAGAGGAGAGGAGAGGAGAGGCCACAGGAGGAGAGAAGGAAGGGGAGAGGGGGGAAAAAAAACTTAGAATAAAAGCAACATAAAAAGGGTTTATCCTTAACCACTTTCACCAATTTTACCCCAACTCTTTCGCTCTGACAACCACCACCTTCTAATGCTCTTTATTGTGATCTTTATGATTTTTTTTTACTGTGTATGTGCAAGCACTTGTGTGCACACACATGCACGTGTTGCTTTCAGATTCCATAGGCAAGTGAAATCTTTTGGAATTTGACTCTTATGGACGGTCTGAGTTTTTTTACTTAAGTTTTTTTACTTAACTTCAAGATTCATCCATGTTATCACCAATGGCAAGATTCTATCAAATTGCATGGCTTTCTGTTGTGAATGCATTACACGTATTCATATAACATTTGATACTTTTTCCTATATTGGTGATTGTGAGCAATGCTGCATTGATCGTTGGTTGCATATAACTTTGAGATTGGCACTTTCCTTTTCGTTGGATAAGCTTCCAGAAAAAGAGTAATGGGATCATATTATCAAGGCTCTATGTTTAGAGTTTTGAGAAAATACCATGTTGTTTTTATACAGTGGTTATACTAATTTACATTCCTAAGGATAATACACTAGATTTACTTAATCTCCCCATGTTCACTAATATTGTTTATATATTGTTACTGTTGCTGCTGCCATTGTTGTTATAGTCACAACTGACAGGTTTAAGATAGTATCTCATTATATTTTGGATATGCCATTTGCTGAGTATTAATATGTTAAATACTTTTCTATGTCTACATCATGTTCATTATGTATTTCCTTTTCCCATTATAAATTTTTATTAATTTGAGTAGGTTATTTGTATATTCTAAATATTAAAATATTTTTTTGTTTTAATTTATTTTAATCTATGATTTCCTTTTCTCTATAAAACATTTTTTATTTTCTGAGGCTCCACTTACATTGTCTTTGTTTTCTCAGTACAATGGGCATTTCTTGCTTCACTTATAACCATCTTGTTTGCTCCTTTGTACTGTCTCTGGCAGTACTGTAGGGAAAAGTAGAAATAAATACAAGATACGAAGAAGCATATTACATAACAGGCAATAAGGATATGGCATCATTCTGTGTGAGCCTTGTCAAGTGTTCAAATCTATCTTGCTATCAGGAAGATGTTCCAGAGTTCATTAGTATTCTATGGGAACACCCAGAGTTCCATTAGGATACATACTTTCCATGACATGATATGTACAGATTACGCTAGCTATTTGAGTTACCATCACTCTCTATTTTTTTTTGATGATTGTATGTTATCTCAAAGTTGTATTTTTGATTTTTGTTTTTGGCCACAGCTGGAAGTGCCTCTCTCTCTCTCTCTCTCTCTCTCTCTCTCTCTCTGTGTGTGTGTGTGTGTCTCTATCTCTCTATGTATCTGTCTCTCTCTCTCTCTCTCTCTGTCTCCATTTTTCTGGATTCTCATTCACTGTTGGTGGGAATGTCACTGGTTCAGTATGGGCAGTCCTCAACAATCTAGAAATTGAGTTTCTGGGAATATACCTTGGAGGTGCAAAACACATACCAAAAAAATGCCATCTGCACTTTTGTGTTCATTGCAGTATTATTCACAATAGGCAGAATCTGGAAACAACTGATGGCCCCAAATGGAATACTACTCAGCTGTTAGGAAGAATGAAGTCCTAAACTTGCTTGTAAATGAGTGGCATGGAGCGTATCGTGCTGAGTGAAGTGAGTCAGGGAAGGGACAGACAGAGAATAATTGCACTCATTGGTGGGACTTCAAAAAAATGTAGATCGGCCCATAGTTGCATGCAGTGATTGTTGACTGGGATTTCGGAGTACATTTCCTGATAGAAAAACTGATGTAGCCACTGGCACTTCACTCATTCTCTAGATCTGGAGTACTAGCCTAAAAGTACATTTGAAGCAAACACTGTTGCAACAATAATTTAACAACTAAAAGGATAATAAGCCTTAAGATAATTTTTCTGAGTTCTAAATATTGCTTTAACAATTCTTGCTATGAGTCAAAATTTAGACTCATTTGCTTAAATTTGTATCCTTAAGTCTCTTATAGTACAGTTTTATTCCTGAATTTTGCAACAGCAATATAAGTTTGAACTGTTTATATAATCTCTCTAGGCTCCGTGTTATTCGTTGGTAAGATAAAGATTTTGCCGGTACCATCTCAGAATCATCATTTTTCCTAATAACTGAGTAGTATTCCATTGTATAGAAGTACCATAGTTTTCTTTATCAAGTCATGTTTGGGACCAAAAACATGACTTGGATATCATTGTAAAGCAACGTATAATCTTTTATCCTCATATAAATATTGATGGGACACAGGTGCCCCGTGCAGGAAGAGGCCACAGACATGGGGCAGGGCTGCTACTGGCTCTCTCTGTGCCCAGCCACTCACAAGGCATCTGGGAGGGATGGTGGGTTCTAGCTCTGGCCCACCACCCCAGCAGAGCCTTGCAACAAGCCAGACGACCCCCACTCCATGAGGGCTGCCATTTTCCACATCCGGACTCCCCCTCGTCAGAACTCTACCCAGCAGAAGAGCTGATCACAGCCCTACTCAGGATCATCAAAAAATACTAGATTTAGAGATAACTGCAAGAGTATGCCACCCACACGGCAGAGCCTGGCAAGCTACCCATGTCGTATTTGATATGCAAATACCAGTAACAATTATAGACCTCATTCCCATGACCTGATGGAATGGTTTGAGGCTCTTTATGTTCCTGGAGCAAGCAGGTGCCCTTGGGCTCTACTAGCATGAGACAGGACATATGGAGATGTTACTGGTGCCCACTCGAGCAAATCGATGATGAATGGGAAGACAGTGATACAGTGATACATTGATAAATATTGATGGTCTTTTAAAGTATTTAAGTTTAAAATGAGGAAAATCTGAGCTGCACCAGAGGTAAGTAGGATGTCTTAAGTAGTCATTGTGCATAACTGTTTCCATCATAAAGGTTTTCTGATATCTAAAATTAAGAGAAATGCAAACGCATGCTAATACTTAACTCTGAAAACAAAATTCCCAATAGATATTTCTGTAGAATAAAAGCAGACAGTTCATGAGAAAAGAGCTCAGTCTTATATTTTGAAACTTCTAGGGGTTATTTGACTTTACTCAAGGAGATATTTTTGTGATTTTCATATTTGCTCTGACTGTTTCATAAGGGATGTTCCAAATATTTATTTTAAGTATAAAACTGTCACATTACAATAAATGTACACTGTGACAATTGAGAACGGCTTTGGGAGTAGTTATGCATATTGAAATATATGCCACTGCGTGTGTGTATGTGTGTGTGTGTGTGTGTGAGAAGGTAGATGCCTATTACAACTTCATTTGAAATGTGATCACCAGTTTACTAAATTATCACAGGAATCTCATTAAAGCAGGTCTGAAATGCAAGGAAAGAAAATAATATTTTGTTAACTTTATATTTATAGTCACCAATATTTGTTTAGCTTTGACCATTATTTATTTTTCGCTTGTTTTTTTTTTTTTTTTTTTGGTCACATCCGTTTTTTTCTTTTTTTTGCTTTTTTGGGTCACACTAGGCAATGCTCAGGGGTTTCTCCTGGCTCTGCTCTCAGGAATTACTCCTGGCAGTGCTCGGGGACCATATGGGATGCCGGAGATCGAACCAGGCCGACATAGGATGGAGCAGGCAAGGCAACGCCCTACCCGCTGGACTATCGCTCCGGCCCCGAGCTTTGCCCATTCTTATTAGCTGTTGTTTACTTTCCCTTTATTTGATGTCTTAGTCCTCTTAATTGTCTACACTGAAAATTTCAGGACAAGATCTTACACTTTTTTATAACTTTGGTTGCACAACCTCTTCTAGGAGTTCTTTGCACAGAGCTTTTCTTTTTTTTAAATATTTTATATACCACTGTGAGATATACAATTACAAAGATGCTCACGTATGGGTTTCAGTCATACAGTGTTCCAGCACCCATCCCTCTACCAGTGCCCATTTCCCTCTACCAATGTCTTCAATTCCCTCCCCTGCCCAAGCCTGTCTCTATGGCAGGTTCTTTATTTCTTTTCTATTTCTCTTTCTCTCTCTCATTCCTTCTCTCTCTTTCTAACTCTCTATTCCTTCTCTTATACATTGTAGCTTGAAATACATGCAGTTAGAGGTTATCATGCATATCCTTTTGACTATATTCAGTGCTCAGTTCTAGACTGGTAATATCATTTCCAATGATTAGTAGCATACTGTACCTGTCCCTGTCTTACCTAACATCTGACTACCACGTACCTGCAGTTGATTCCACCTAATGACAAGAATTCCTAATCCACATTTTGCCTGAACTTAGATATTGTTATCATACTATATATATATATATATATATATATATATATATATTCATACACGTATATGCATATATATTATATCACACAGATAAATGCAGTCATTCTATATCTGTCCTTTTCCTTCTGGCTAATTTCACTCAGCATCACCCCTCTCCATATCCATCCATATATAGCCAAATTTCATACCTTTGTTTTTCCTAACATCTGCATAGTATTCCATTATATAGATGTAACAAAGCTTCTTTATTCAGTCTTCTGTTCTGGGCACTATGATTGCTTTCAGATTCTGGCTATTGTGAATAGTGCTGCTATAAACATAAAAGTGCAGATGGTGTTTTTACTGTGCTTTTTTGACTTCCCAGGGTATATTCCCAGAAATGGTATGGCTGGGTCAAACGGGAGCTCAATTTCTAGTTTTTGGTGGTATGTTCATATTGTTTTCCAAAAAGGCAGATTGGAGAACTTTCACACCAACAATGAATGAGAGTCCCTTTCTGCCTGCACCCTGCCAGCACCAGTTGTTCTTGCTGATTCAGATGTGTGCAAGTCTCTGTGGTGTGAGATGGTACCTCACTGTTTTTTGATTTGAAATCTTTGATGATTAGTGATGATGAGAGTTTTTGTATGACTTTTGGTCATTCGAATTTCTTCTTTGTCAAAGTTTCCATTCATCCTTCTCCCCCAATTTTTGATGGGATTGGCTATTTTCTTCTTGTGAAGTTCTACCAGTGTCTTATCCCCAATCTAGGGGAAGGCTTTCAGTCTTACCCCATTGAGAATGATGTTTGCTATGGCCTTTTGATAGATGGCTTTTGACTGCATTGAGAAAGATTCCTTCAATCCCATTTTATGGAGAGATTTTATCATGAAAGGGTGTTCAGTCTTGTCAAATGCTTTCTATGTGTCTATTGATATGATCGTATGATATTTAATTTTTCTCTTAATGATGTGATGTATTATGTTGATTTACTTGCAGATGTTGAATCCATCCTTGCATTCCAGGGATGAATTCTACTTGGTTATGATGTATAATCTTTTGACGAGTCTTTTGATTCTGTTTGCTAATATTTTGTTTAAGATCTTAGCATCTGTGTTCATCAAGGAGATTGATCTGTAGTTTTCTTTTTTGAGTGATGTCTCTGTGTGCTTTGTGCATCAAGGTGTTCCTCATAGATGCTATTTGGAAGTGTTTCTGTTTCTTCTATTTCCTGGAAGAGCTGGGAAAAAACTGCCAGTAGGTCCTCTTTCAAAGGTTTGGAAGAATTCTCTGGGGAATTCATCTGGACCTGGGCTTTTTGTTTGGGCAGACTTTTAATTACTGTTTCCATTGCCTTGATTGTTACAGGATTATTCAGGTATTGCAGGTCATCTTTTTCAGTTGTCGGAGGCTATAGGAATTCAGGAATCTGTCCATTTCTTGCAGGTTTTCTTGTTTTATGGCATACAGACTCTTGAAGTAATCTCTGATGATATTTAGAATTTCTGTGGTTTTTGTTATTATGTCCCCATTTACATTTCTGTTTTTTTTTTTTTTTTTCTCGTTTTCTCTTTCCTTTCTTGTCTTGCAAGTGGTTTGTTGATCTTGTTTATTTTTCAAAGAACCAGCTCTTGTTTCAATTAATATTTTGGATTCTTTTTTTGAGCTTCCAGCTCATTCATTTCCACTCTAAGTTTTATTATTTCCTTCTTTCTGCCTGGGATGGACTCTTTTTCTTGTTCTTTTTCTAAGAATTTGAACTGTGAAGTCAGGTTATATATGTGGGCCCTTTTTTTTTCTGATGAATGCTTGCAGATCTATGAATTTTCCTCTTATCACTGCTTTTGCTGTTTTGCACAAGTTCTTATAGTTCGTGTCTTTATTTTAATTTTTTACAGGAATCTTTGGATTTGTCCTTTGAATTCTTCTATGACCCACAGGTTGCTCAGCAGTGAGTTCAGTGCCTAGATGTTTGGCTTGACTCTCTGTTTTTGTGTGTGGTTGAATGTTGCACTACACCTGCCTAGAGACTCTGCATCTGCCCTGGATTGCCTCCTGCAGGTCACTTCGTAGACAGGGGGTAGTTTAAATGTGGCAGTTTATCTGACCATGTATTCTGTACTGACTGGTATAAATATTCTCTCATACTGCCACAATCATTGTGGGAGTAGCTAGATCTTACCAGTATATTTGCCTGGCCACATTGGATCTCTAAGTAATTAGACCAGAGAGAAATGCTGTTTGCCTCCAAGCAAGCAAGGATGGCTCCCTGATAACTCAAAGGCAACTAAAATACAAAACTATCATGAAGTAAAGATGAGACTCTTGTGAAGACTTGGAGAAATATTTAACTGGCATTAGTATAGTCTTTGGTACAGAGGCATGCCATCTCAGAAACCCCTTTCTCTAACCTGTGGGGGCGTTTCCTAGGCAGATTTTGAGTAGGCAACATTAACATATAAAAGGAACTAGGTGACATCCTGGGAGAAATTACCGGAGGGCATTTGACCCTGCTGGTATAAAAGTGGGAGGTCTGAGTTGAAGGGATATAAAACTAGGCTGCTTCCTCTCTTGGCTCTCTTTTTTGGGCTTGTACTCTTTTTGGAGTACTCTCTCCCCCTTTCTGCTGGCGCCTTGTCTTTTGTCTCCTCTCTACAGGGCCTTAACATGTGGTGTCCGCCATCTTGGTCTACACATAGGGATCTTAGACAGAATCCTAATCATAGGGTTTTTCCTATTGCTGATTTGTATGCCTAAACCTGTGTTAAGTAAAGCATTTAAAACCTTGCCAGATTCCTATGTCTTTCTCCCTCTGATGGCTGCCGATCCCCTGGGGCAGATTGGGATCCCTGACCCTGCTCCTGGAATTTGTGTGGAGGGTGCCACAGCCTTTCCCCCACAGTTAGCTCCATTTTCAGTGCATCGTGGTCTGAAAAAATAGTTGACACAATATATATCTTCTTGATTTTATGGAGGCATGTTTTGTGGCTTAGCATGTCATCTATCTTGGAGAATGTTCCATATGCACTGGAAAAAATGTGTATTCAGCTTTTTTGGTATGAAAATCCCTGTAGATATCTACCAGCTCTCTTTCTTCCATTTTTTACCTTCAGTGAAAGTGTTTCCTTGTTGAGTTTCTGTTGCAGGACTCCTCTAAGGGCCGCTGCATCTGCTCTGAATTGCCGCCTGCAAATCACTTCATAGATAAGGGGGTAGTCTAAATGTGGCAGTTTATCTGACCATATATGCTGTACTAGCTGGTATAAATATTCTCCCAAGCTACCACAATCATCGTGGGACTAGCTAGATCTTACCAGCATATTAGCCTGGCCACGTAGGACCCCCTAAGTAATTAGACCAGAGAGAAATGCTGTTTGCTTCCAAGTAAACAAGCATGGCTCCCTGATATACTCAAAGGCAACTAAAATACAAAACTACAATGAAGTAGAAGAAACTTGTGAAGGCTTGGAGAAATATGTAACTGGCATTAGTATTAGTCTTTGGTACAGAGACATGCCATCTCAGAAACCCCCTTCTCTACCCTATAAAGGCATTTCCAGGCAGATCTTGGCTCAAAACATTAGCATACTACAGGGCCTAGGTGAGGTGCAGGGAGGGATTACCTAAGGGCATTTGACCCTCCCTGCTTTCCATAACAGTGGGAGGAAGGTCTGAGTGGCAGGGGTATAAACCTAGCCGTTTCCTCTCGCGCTTCTTTTTGGGCTCTCTCTTTGTGAGCGCTCACCCTTCCTGGGATTCTTGTCTTCTCCTTTTTACAGGGCCTTTACACGTGGTGGCCGCCATCTTGGCCTACACGTGACTGGGGTTCTAGCCTGGAATCCTAAGCACCAGGCTTTTCCTTTTGCTGATTTGTATGCTTGAACCTGTGATAAGTAAACCCTTTTAAAACTGCATCGGATTCCTGAGTTTTCATCCATTCCTCGCCCGGCTTCGGAGGTACAAGGGAACTTCGCTTCCAGGCACTGTCGGGGACCCCAGCAGAGCTCCCGACAAGTTTCAGTCTAGTTGTTCTATCAAAAGATTGATAGACCTGTGTTGAATTCCTCCAACTACAATTGTGTTACTGTCAATGTCATCTTTGAAGTCTGTTAGCAGTTGTTTTAAGTATTTTTGCAGGCCCCTTGTTGGGTGCATGTACGTTTAGTAGTGTGATTTTTTCCTGATATGCATATCCCTTAATTATTAAAAAATGGCCTTCACTGTCCTTTTAACCTTTTTTCAGCCTGAAGTATATATTGTCAGATACTAGTATGGCCACAACAGCCTTTTTTGGGTGAGTTGTTTCCATGGAGAATTGTCTTCCAGGCCTTTGACTTTGAGTCTGTGTTTGCTCTGATTGTTCAGAGGAGTTTCTTGTAGGCAGCAGAATATTGGATTCAGTTTTTTAATCCATTTTGCCACTCTGTAACTCTTAATTGGAGCATTTAAGCCATGCCATTGAGAGAGATTACTGTCATGGGATTTTGTGCCATCTTACTGAATAAGGCAGTTGTGATTTTGGGTTTGTCTTACTTTTTTAATAGTTCCTTCAACCCTTCTTTTAAAGTTGGTTTTGAAGGAGAGATGGAGATAGACAGAGAGAAAGGGAGCGAAGGAAGAAATAACTGCTCTGGAACTGGGAGAGGGGAAATTGGGGACATTGGTGGTGGGAATGGGGCACTGGTGAAGGGATGGGTGCTGGAACAATGTATGACTGAGACCCAATTATGAACATCTTTGTAATGTTGTTCTCATGGTGGTATAATAAAAAATTTAAAAAAATAATAAAGTTGCTTTTGAATCTATGAAGTTCCTGAGCTGTTGCTTATCCATGAAGTTGTGTATCTTGTCTTCTAAGCTGAATGTGAGTCTAGCTGGGAAAAGAATTCTTGGTTAGCCTTCATTTCATTGAGTTTTTTTCATGATATCCTACCATTGTTTTCAGGCTCAGAGTGTTTCCTCTGAAAGTCTGCTGTAAATCTTAGGAATGCTCCCTTATATGAGATTTCCTCCTTTGATCTTGCTGCTTTCAGTCTTCTACCTCTATCTCTGGTTTTTGCCATCCTAATTAGGATGTGTCTTGGAATACACTTATTTCGATTTTTTTATCCATTAAAAAGTTCAGGCCTCCTGAATCTGGGAGTAATCACTCTTTAATTCTGGAAACTTCTCAGCAATGATGGCTTGGGCAGTTGCTTCTTCATCAGAATTTTCTTCCTATCCCTCTGTAACCCCAATGATCCTTTTGTTATTCCTTTTGACTTAATCCCAATTATCTTTGTTGTATGTTTGTTAATAATGAGTTTTTTCCCATCTTCTGCTGTTGTCTAGTGTGTCTCTGCACCTCATCTTTGAGATAATTAATTCTTTCTTCAACAGTTGTTACTCTGCTATGGAGGCCTTCCAGTGAGTTTTTCTTTTTTCTTTTCTTTTCTTTCTGAAGCCGAACATATTTTGTTATGGAGGTTTTGGAAGGGTGAGGAGGAGGGAAAGTGAGAGAAAGAGAGTACACATCCCAAGAAGGGAGATGCGGGGAACACATGTGCTCAGGCACCACATGTGCTTGGTCACGTGGGCTGAAGCACACATGGACTCAGGCAGCATATGTGCCTCCAGTGAGTTTTTCATTTCACCCACCACATTTTTAATATATGTCATTTCTGCTTGTATCTTCATTTGTATCTGCTCTCACACCTTCTTTCATTTTATTGACTCTGTGCTCCATTGCTTCTTTGATTTCCTTATGCATTCTAAAAGTTCCTCGCAAAATTCCTCGTCAGAAAGATTAAAAGGTTGCAAATTGTGTGTTCTCTTATGCATAGGCTGTGCAGTTATGGATGTTTAGGCTGTTTACGGAGTTTTGTAGGATGTAAGGAATGCTGAAAGCTATGTTACCTGGTACCTCTATGTAGGATATTTGTTGGCTAAGTGCTCCGGTTTTGAAATTTGGGTTGTGAGAATTGTGATAATCGATGTGATAATCAGACACCCACATGAGTTCAGGGTGAAGCGGAGTTGGAGGGCCGCAGGGCAGGTGTGAGGGGTCCAGATGGTAATTGTGTCTCTCCAGGTGCCAGTCGGCTCTCTCTGAACTTTCCCAGGCTTCTGACAAGCTTTTTCTTCTTAAGAAAGGCCTTTTGTATTGGCCTAACATTTCATTTGGCAACTTTTTACTAACAACTAGGAAAGGTCAAAAAGGTTAGCTATCATGGCAAGAATCTCTTGAAGATTCCCACATCTCTCCTGTTTTACACCCAGACTACCTAACCATTTTATTTAGTTACTGTTTGGGAGAGTTGGGATACACCCAGTTCTTCTCAGGCACTACTCCGAATTTTTGCTTGGGTATCACTGGAGCCCTAATCCTGTTGACTAGTAATCACAGAGTGATACAGGGCACCCTGAGCTTAGCTGGGGGACTCACATTCTAAGTTAAAGAGAATACATTTTTCATTTAGTTTAATCAATACAAATGCTACAAAAGCTATACTATTCATTTTACATAGAAATAACATGTGATGTGCATTGATGAAGGAATGTTTATTGCAAAATTATGTGACTGAAACCCAATACTGAGAAACCTTATAACTGTGTATCTTGTGGTAATTCAGTTAAAAGATGAATAAGTAAATGTTTGAATATCATAAAGATATAACATCCAACACATGGGCATTGATTTCAAAAGGAATGTTCTACTTTCTCTCAAATTGTTCCAGGGTTAGTTCGATTCATTTATTAGAACATATGCATTAAATGTTATTCTCATGGGCTGGGAGAGATACTGCAGTGGATAAGACATTTGTCTTGGGGCCGGAGCGATAGCCCAGTGGGTAGGGCGTTTGCCTTGCACGCAGCCGGCCTGTGCCGGCTTGGTTTCGATCCCCGGCATCCCATATGGTCCCCCGAGCACCGCCAGGAGTAATTCCTGAGTACAGAGCCAGGAGTAACCCCTGAGCATCGCGGGTGTGACCCAAAAAAAGCAAAAAAAAAAAGACATTTGTCTTGCAGGCAGACTATTAATAGTCCATTCCTGGCATCCCATAGAGTCCTCTGAACCTGCTAGAAGTGATACCTAAGCTCTGGTGACTGCTGAGTGTGTCCCAAAGACAAAAAAAAAGAAAGTCACTTTCACTAATATGTTCAATATATTATTCAGGGTCTGATATTCTAACGTGGCAGTGCTCGGGGGACCATATGGGATCGAACCCGGGTTGGCTGCAGCAATCAAATGCCCTACCCGCTGGACTATCACTCCAGCCCCTAGATTGTTGGTTTTTAAGAGTGGCATATAGTACATGTTTATAATGCTTTATCCCTTGCTAACTTAACCTAAAATTGCTGGAAGTTATTTGTGAAGGAATAACGTGACCCACTGACCCACTTGGTACACGTTTAGGTGCTCACCTGACATTCACACAGCACAACCTGGAAGAGAAGCTGCCTTCATAGAGACCAGCCTGGACCCATGGGAACCAGTGAGGCTGCTTCCTGCCCTGTTCGCCCCACCCTGCATGAGACACCCTACCCAGTCCTCATCTTCCTGGGTCAGTCTTGCAGCAGTGGGATGCTGGATTTTAGAAGCAGACTTCAACTGTGCAGGAACTGTATTGTCGGGGATCTACTTACCTCAGTTCCCAGCTCCGTGGATCATTCATGTCTCAGGGTTTGAAACTTGATGAGACTTTTTTTTCCCTTTATATTCTGCATATTTGTGACAGTAATATCAAAGTATGACTTTCTAGGGAACTTTGGAAAATATGTTTACATATATATGTATCCACACGGCAGAGCCTGGCAAGCTACCCGTGTCGTATTTGACATGCCAAATACCAGTAACAATTATATACCTCATTCCCATGACCTGATGGAATGGTTTGAGACTCTTTATGTTCCTGGAGTGGACAGATGCCCTTGGGCTATCTCGCATGTGACAGGACATATTGAGATGTTACTGGTGCCTGCTCGAGCAAATCGATGATCTATGGGAAGACAGTGATACAGTGATACAGTGACAGTGATATTCTAAAATATTCTAGGGATTCATGCTTTTGGATTCTATGGAAATAATCTCTTTATATGTGTTTTTATGTGTCAAATTAAATTTTATTTTTTATTTAGAGTATAGTGGATCACCTATGCCACTGTTCAGAGCTTATTGCTCATGGATTACACCTGGGGGATTGTTCATGGTGCTAGGAATAGAAACTGGGTTGGCCATAAGCAAGGTTAGGACATCATACACTATAATATCAATATCCCTAATGTATATGTATATTATAACTCTGTAAATAGCGATTAATTGAAAACTCATATAAGGCAATGTCAGTTATTTTAAAGTGAGTACTTTCCTTCACAAATAACTTCCAGCAATTTCAGGTTAAGTTAGCAAGGGATAAAGCATTATAAACATGTACTATATGCCACTCTTAAAAACCAACAATCTAGGGGCTGGGTGATAGTCCAGCAGGTAGGGCATTTGCCTTGCTGCAGCTGACCCGGGTTCGATACCCGGCATCCCGTATGGTCCCCTGAGCACTGCCAGGAGTAATTCCTGAGTGAGGAGCCAGGTATAACCCCTGAGCATTGCCGGTTGTGACCCAAGAAAAGCAAAAAAAAAAACAAAAAAAAACAAAAAAAACTCCAATAATCTATTTTTTTTTTGCGTGTAAATATTATTAATATTTGATATTTGAAGCTCTTTTTTTATGATCTATAAATCATATAATTCAAGGTATCTTCTCATGCCCATAACCATTTTTAGTTTTTATATTTTTTCAGAGTTTCCCACTTTTCTTCTTTCTGTGAGTTTTCTTCTTTTGGCTAATACATCTGTTAACAACTCTCACATTGAATGTTAGTCCAGTTTTGCTTCCCCAAAAGGAAAGTAAAAAAAGAAAAATGTTTTCATCTTTAAATTAAGAATTCTCTTTGTTTTCTACTTATAAACTTTACATTAGATATCACCTCCAGTTTATATTAAACATTCCAAACCCCTACATTGAGCAAAAGTTTTACTAGCTTATCTTTTGGTGAAATGTAGTTGACCTTTCAGCTCTGCTCATTCTCTGTAAGACATTCATTTTTTGAGTCATACATTTTTGTGAGAATCTGGTGAACAATATGACTCCTTTTAATTTATAAACACAGCCTAACAATTTCAGGCAGTTCACAGGTCCCTGAGGCCCATTCATGAACTAAGTGCTAAGAACACCTGTCCTTGTTATAAAATTCTAGTTTTGGATATTGTATTCTCTATAATTTTCTAAAAAAGATAGAGAGTTCCACATCCGGACTTCCCTCTCCTCATAACTCCACCCAGCAGAAGAGCCTATTACCGCCTGGCTCGCGACCCCACTTGCAGATGCGGGGGTTCATCAATAAATGCTGGACTTAGAGGTGACTACAAGAGTATGCCACCCGCACGGCAGAGCCTGCCAAGCCTCCTGTGTCGTATTTGATATGCCAAATACCAGTCACAATTATAGACCTCATTCCCATGACCTGATGTAATGTTTTGAAGCTCTTTATGTTCCTGGAGCGAGCAGATGCCCTTAGGCTCTACGAGCATGAGACAGGACATATGGAGATGTTACTGGTGCCCACTAGAGCTAATCAATGATGAACGGGAAGACAGTGATACAGTGATAATTTCCTGGTATTAGTCACTTTTTTAATCAATTGTAGCTCTCCATTCTGTTAACTCATTACATTTTTTAAAAAGAATTCCTATATTCATTTTCAAATCCCAGGTATGCTGATCCAGAGACTAACAGACATGGGGCAGAGCTGCTACTTGCCCTTCCTGTGCCCAGCCACTCACGAGGTGCCCAGGGAGGGACGGCAGGTTCCTAGCCGGGCCCACCACCCCAGCAGAGCCGCACAACAAGCCAGATGACCCCCCCCACACACACTCCATTGGACCGCCATTTTCCACATCCAGACTTGAACTCCACCCAGCCACAGCCTATCATAGCCCGGATCATCGACACCCACCCTGCAGCAGTTTTTTTTCAATCCGGTCCAGGTATGCTGATCCAGAGACTAACAGACATGGGGCAGAGCTGCTACTTGTTTTTCCCTGTGCCCAGGCACTCACGAGGTGCGGGAGAGGCGGCGGGTTCTAGCCCTGGCCCACCACCTCAGCAGAGCCGCACAACAAGCCAGATGACGCCCCCCACTCCATTGGGCCACCATTTTCCACATCCAGACTTCCCTCTCATCAGGACTCCACCCAGCGACAGCTTAGCACAACCCGGATCATCGACACCCACCCTGCAGCAGTTTTTTTTCAATCCGGCCCAGGTATGCTGATCCAGAGACTAACAGACATGGGGCAGAGCTGCTACTTGCTCTCCATGTGCCCAGCTGCTCATGAGGTGCCCAGGAGGGATGGCGGGTTATAGTCCTGGCCACCACCCCAGCAGAGCCGCACAAACTAGATGACCACCCCCCACTCCATCGGGCCGTGTGGTTCATCTATAAATGCTATATTTAGTGGTGACTACAAGGGTATATCACTTGCACGGCAAGCCTGGCAAGCTGCCTGTGTTATATTTGATATGCCAAATACCAGTAACAATTATATTAGTTCATTTCCATGACCTAATATAATGGTTTGAGGCTCTTTATGTTCCTAGAGCAAGCAGATGCCCTTGGGCTCTACTAGCATGAGACAGGACATATGGAGATGTTACTGGTGCCCTCTCTAACAAATAGATGATCAACGGGAGGATAGTTATAGTGATATGTATATATATACATATATATGGTTATATATATACATAAATATGTATATATATGTATATATATACATACATATATATGTGCATGTGCATGTATATATATACATGCACATATATATGTATGTATATGTATTTAGAGTTGACTACAAGAGTATGCCACCCACACGGCAAGCCTGGCAAGCTTCCTGAGTCCTATTTGATATGCCAAATACCAGTAACAATTGTATAAGGTCATTCCTATGACCTAATATAATGGTTTGAGGCTCTTTATGTTCCTAGAGCAAGCAGATGCCCTTGGGCTCTACTAGCATGAGACAGGACATATGGAGATGTTACTGGTGCCCGCTCGAGCAAATCAATGATGAACAGGAAGATAGTGATAGTGATATATACACATATATATGTATAATAAGTATATATATATATACATATATATATATATTTCCAAAGTGAATTGATATTATTAAACACCTGGAGTATTTAAATCTGTTTCTTTCTATAATTCAATATAATTCAATGGAAAATTTAAACTGAAAGAACTTAGGAAAAATATTTGCTGAAGGTCACAACTAGAACATTTATAGAGTCTGGCTTCAAAATCAGATTTCTCTGACTGGAGAGGCACCACTAGTATTGTCACTCTCCTTAGTAAGTCTATCTCTCACTTATCAGAATAGTAGAGAAGTTATATGGACAATTTATCTATACATGTACACACCAATATACAAGACATTTAGAGGAAGATCTAGAAATACATGAAAAATTCTGTGTGAATTGAGGGGACTGTTTTGATAAATATGAAAGATGCAACATTAGATGCATGTCACAAATTTCACCTACACTAAGTAAGAACAAGCATGGGAAGGCATGAAGACTAAGAACCTTGTAGAAATGATGTTAGGGTATGATCGGCGGTGGGCAGGTAGAAAGCAGAATTAGGACACAAATAATGCTGAAAAGCATTGTTGACCAAACAGCTGAGAACTCTGAACTCAGGAGCAGGAGAACGAACAGATAGAGAGAATTTAAAACACAAAATGACATGACCAGATCTAGTTCTGCATGATGCTGACAGGCAGAAAATACTATTTGTAACATGTAAAGAATTAGGGGACATATATTCATTTATTTGGTGACATAGAGAGAAAAATTGATAATGTCCTTTGCTCTATGTACAGCTTATGTTACTGGTAGAATTATTAACTGAAACTGAGAAAAATGGGAAACTGAAAACCAAATAGCTGGGTTCGATTCTTTTGACTAATGGTATTTAAACATTTACATGTGCTCACTTTTTTTCTATCTCCATTTTTTTATTTTATCAGCACAGATTTCTTTCTAAATACTTGGGCCTTCTTTCCTGTACCATAATTTTTAATAGAGATAATGTTCACAAACACTGGGATCAAAATCTGTCTTACACATTCCATGCCAATGTGCCACCACTTGAATAATCTTCCTAATAGTTAATTAACTAATTAGTTAATGAGGTCTTCTCGTTTCCCATTACTTTTCCCATTACTAGTCACTGCTCGTCTACTATTCATGTGACTCTACATTTTTGATTGTTGATAGATGTTCAAAGTTCTCTTGGAAATTAAACCATAATATGCTTCTTCATTCATCGTTACACTTATTCTCTGTTGAGTTCTGCCTGTGATCAACTCAGCTCCCACCACATATTTTCAAAGTCACATTCTATATTTCCTCTCTCTATTTCAATTCCCTTACTAATAGCAAGGTGTCTCAGCTTCTGTGTGAACTTTTGTGCTTGAGGGTTAATATTATGAGACAAAGGTTTTGCGAGTAGGAGTTTGGGCTTATTAACAACTATGTTAGGATAAACCAGTTCCTGTTTTCACCAGGAATGGAAAGAGTTGATAGATCCAAGACCAGAACGTTCATATTGTCAGGAAGAAACAGTATCAGGAACAGAATCTTGAGAACTGCCAGTGAGTATCTGTGTAAAGGTAGAGACAAAGACGGTCATTACTTATGGTTTAAAATAGTTAAGAACAAAACCAAGCCCACATAGTGGTTGGTTTACGAAGAGAATTGTAATTTGTATAAAGCTTCCTATTTGTTGGTGGAACAGACTAGGTTAAAGTTATAGTGTGGAATCAACAATCTCATTTTGTTTGCTGCAGATTGCCAAGTATTTCTTCTCTTATTGAATTTGGGCACACATCTCATTGTTTGGATGAAACATACTTGGATTATTTGAAGATCTTATTACATATTTTGAACTTTCATAGAAACACATTTTCTTGGCAGATTCAAAAGGAACAAAATAAGTGTGTCCTTTTGATGTCAATTGTCCTTAGCCAATTGTAACATCCCTAGCTCCATGATTTCCAGAAGGTTATACTTTGACCATCTCACCAAACATAATTCTCATGAAAAGTGTTATTACATGAGTCATTATTCCTTCTTAAGTTTTCTTTCCCTATATAACACTTGGATCATCTCCTAAAAGTCTTATTCCTTTGTGCAATGGGACTTAATATAAGACTTTGAGAAAGTAAATTGCCATGAAATTATATTAATGATAAGTGGTCACACAACTCTAATAAGATCTTTCATGTTGCTCACTCTGTCCTAAGGACTTCCTTATGTTAGGAGTGGATAAGGAAGGCGGAGGTATACACAGGGAAAACAAGATTTATGCAGCAGCAAGTATTAGAGACCATGATCCTTCTTAAGACCAAAAGGATAAGAGATGTATTTCTGGGTAAGACATCTGCAGATAAGCAGCAAGTTCCAGAGCTTATGGAGGGATGGCAGCTCTAAGCACTCTGAATTTTCTAACTGAGTCACCGTGAGTACACTGTGTATATCCTGCTTCAGGTAAATTGCAATGAAATGAAACAGGCTGGTCACCTGCCATGAAATTCATGCCCTGAGTAGGTCATGGAAGGATGGCAGCAATGTCACCTCCAATTGTTAGAGCCTCCCCAACCCCCGCCACAGTTATTGGCACTATGTGTAGATGGAGTTTTAATGTGTGTGACTAGTACTTCTTGGATCTAATTTGGCACCATTGTGGAGCACATATATTGAGGTCCTGGAGCTGAGGAGGAACTCAGGGTTACCACCATGGGGCCCCCGTGATTCATGGCCCGTAGGGAGGCCCAGCTAACATTTACTCCCCATACCAGCCTGCACCACTGCAGCAGACTAAGGAAGAAAACTTCCCTCGCATCAATTGTCTGGAGACCCAGGATGGGACATGTGTGTCCCTGACCAGGTTCTGCTGGCTGGTGGCTTCAGCCCATCCAGAGTGCACAAGTCACGAAAGGTAGTAGCTCTGGCCTGGTTTCTTCTGGAGAAAATTGCTATTGGGGCCTGGGGGCACAGCTCTGCCAACAGGTCAATCTGGAGGCAAGTGTACAGTAGCCCTTGGGTGCCCTCAGGCTTCCTGATACCACTGCGCTTCTGGGCAGAATCTAACAATTCAGGACCAAGTTTCCTGAGAAATTTGACAGTCCAAGTTAAATACACAAACTTTCTCTGGCTCAGCCATCCCAGCTCACTAATCGGCCATGCTTCAGAGACCCATAAATGAACCTTGAAGAGATCAGAAACTGCACATAGTTAAAAAGCTCATTATATATGATACAGAGATGCTCCCAGACCCTGCCCAATTTGAGTCATCTGGGTACCCTGGACAGTAGTGGGTGAGTCCCCACACCTGCCCAAACAGAGTTATGACAGCCCAACACCTTGACACTTCACAATTGCCACCATGCTCCCAGTTGAACTCGACTGTTCACAAGAAGCCTCATCCAGATAGCAATCTGTTGAAAAACTCAGGTATGCAGGATTTGTGACTAAAATCTCCAGTTTTCCCAGGCTTGGGAATGGGTTGCTTTCCCCATCTCCCTGCATCTCTAGAAGCTGTAGCAGTATCATCCACAACCTGCCTCCGGCCCCATGAAAGCCTTCTCACAGCCATAAACAGATCTTGAGGGCGATCAACATGATGCAGAGATGGTCCAGACCTTACCCAAGGCTGAGTCATCTGGGTCCAATAGAGGGTCAGGTGAGCCCACCATCTGCCCAAACGAAGCCACGAGAATGCAAAATCTTCTGCATTCTAAAGTCCTGCCAGGCTCTGGTCAGAACCTACTGCTTGGGATAAGAAAATAATCTCACCCAGAAAACAATCTGTTGGTAAACCAGGTGCTGGGTGAAACACCCTACCAAGCCTTAGGCTCCTGCTTCATTTAGCTTATGCTCATAGGTGCTCCCTGACTTTAGGGAATGTCCGGAGCAGACACAATGGGAGCTTGGGCAGAATTGGATTGATTTCATAATTTTATATGGCATAAATAGTCTTATTATAAATATTATGAATCTTGCTCCAGTTCAATATTCTTCCTATCCCCATAGGTCCCCACAAGGGACATACATGTAGATATTCCAAGAGTACTTGACCGCATTGAATCAACCATAATTTAATCAGTTCTCCTTCTTGAGAGAGAAATGCCTGTGTGCCTCTTGGCAAACTGATATATCTCTGATTCTAAAGATAATGTCAAAATGAATTATTCTGATGGATTTTGGACCTTAGTGGGATCTAGAGTTTGTAATCAGCTTACTAATATATTCATGATAAGAAGTATTAATGTCATTCTCTACAAATTACATTCTGAACTGATTTCTGATTCAGAGATGCAGCCCCTCCCCACTCTGCTAGGCAGATCGTATCTCAGGTAGTCAGCTCTAGCATTTATGAAGCTTAAACCAAAGGGCCCACCTGAAGATCTGTATTTCCATACGGCCATTTACCTGGAACCTCTCTAAGTAGTCTAAATAGCCCTGCCCATGATGGGCTTGGCTGGAAGTTTTGGGAGGGCTTCTATCTATAAATTAAACTAGGTGAAAGAAGAAAGGGCTTTTTGGCCATTTTGACTCATCTTCGCCCTCTGCTTACCACCTCTCTCTCTCTCTTCTCTTCCCTGTTGGGCCTTGGCACGCTGCAGCAGCCATACTAGCCTAGGATTCTAAGCTAACTTATGGCCAGGGCCCAGCAAGGAACCTAAAGTCTGGAGTTTTCCTGTTACTAGAGTGTATACCAGAACAAGTGTGAGCAAAGCCTTTTGAAACTTTGCTGGATTCTAGCATCTGCCAGCTGCTGATACCCTGGGGCAAAAGAGGATCCCTAAACCCTGCTCCTGGATTTTTTAGGGTGCCCAAAATAGTCGGACACTCAGGTATGTGGGATTTGTAACCAAAATCTCCAGTCCTTCATAGAGTTTGATACGGGCTACCTCCCCACTTCTCCCTGCACTTTCAGAAGCTCTGGCAGTCATGCATACACGCCAAAGACAATCGTAAAAATTCAACTCCAGCTCTATGTTAAAAATTTTAAACTTCCTAGAGCAACAACAATGGTAAGTCAGAGTAGCACATTGAATGGGATGTAATGTAAAATTTGATTAATAAAATATCAGAAAAGAAGTCTTAACCTCTAACATCTTGGTAGTCTTTTATTACAAGAGTTTAATAGCTCCATGGTGAGATACAAAAAACTTTGCCAAGTTTTTTTCTGACATTTTTTCATCATTCTTGTAGAAAATTATGACAGTCAATATAAAATAAATCATTGAGGGCCTGCTAAGGGGGTAGGTTTAAGGGGTGGATGGGAAAATTGAAGACAATGGGGGTGGGAAGATGCAATGTTGATGGGATTGATGACGGTATATTGAAGGTCTGTAACAAAATGCCATGAACAAACTTGTAACCACATTGTTTATAAAAGGTGTAATGGATAAATTAAATTTGAAAAATAAATAATTAAATTTACCAATAAAACATGAATTAAAGGATATGTTGAAAAACTGAGTGTATTCTTCATGTAATGGAGCCAATAGATTTGTTACCTATGTCAAGTGACACTTCTTTGCAGCACATGAATAGTGTGCTAGTACAATGTAGAGATGTTCCTTAAAATATAATCATCCTTATCTACCTTTCCTCTAGACAGCACTGTCACTCCTTCAGTAGATTGAGTTTAATATAATAAGAGGCATTTTAAGTATCACTAGATGAGGCAGTGAGGTCAGTATGGCCATCAAGATAAGGTGAAAGAATATTCACCACCAGCTTTTATGTTTGAACAAAGCTCCATCAGGGAAAAGCCAAACTTGGCCTGTAGGTCAAAAAAAAGCAACTCGGACAGTAGCTCACATTTTGTATCAATATTTTATAACTTTTCTGAGTCTCAATTTTCAAGCTCTGATAACAGATCATTTAGTATTTTTTTATTATTCCAAAATTATACTGAAGGTATAATATTTGTGTATGTTTTAAAACAGAGAACTTACTATAAATTACAATCACAAATTAGTATTTATAAAATACTAGTCATTATACTTTCTAGAAAACATAAGTCTTTTTGGTCTTGTACCTTGAATATTTGTAAATAACATGTTTCTAGCTCAAATGATTTGATGATAATTTCTTCCAAATTTTTCTGATTACGTTTAAGATTTCTTTGATTTTATTAATTATCAAAATTTAATGCTCCATAAAGATTGGAAAACTCTTTAATTTACTTTTTTAATTTTTTTAAATTTTCTTATACACCATGAGATATACAATTACAAAGATGTTCATGAATGGGTATCACTCATGCAATGTTCCAGTACCCATCCCTCCACCAGTGCACATTCCCTCCCACCAAAGTCCCCAGATTCCATGCCCCATCCCCAAGCCTACCTCTAGAGCAGGCACTTTCTCTCTCTCTCTTTCTCTCTCTCTGTCTTACTCTCTCTTACACATTGTGTCTCACTCTCTCATCTTACACATTGTGGCTTGCCCTACATATATATCTAAGGATTATCATGTAAATCATTTTGTGTATATTCAATACTCACTTCTATTCTGGTTTTGCCATGTCCAACAATTAGTTGAATACTGGTAAATATTTATATCCCACAAATGAATGCTGTCTCTCTATATCTTTCCTTTACTTTCTGACTAATTTCACTCAGCATGACAAACTCCATGTCCATCCATTTGTAGATAAATTCCATGACATCATTTTTCCTGACAGTTGCATAATATTCCATTGTGTAAATGTATCATAGTTTCTTTAGCCAGTCTCGTGTTCTTGGGCACGTAGGTTGTTTCAGATTCTGATTATTATGAATAGTATTGTGATGAATATAGAAGTGCAGATAGTGTTTCTGTTGTGCGTTTTGGGTCTCCAGGATATATTCCTAAAGTGGTATTGCTGGGTCAAACAGTATCTTAATATCAAATTTTGGAGGGAATGTCAAAATTGCTTTCCAAAAGGGCTGGACTAGTCAACATTTCCACCAACAGTGAATGATAGTTCCTTTCTCCCCATACCCACACCAGAACTGATCTTTTTGCTTTTATTTTTTTCTTTTTTTTTGCTTTTTTGGGTCACACCCGGTGATGCTCAGGGGTTACTCCTGGATCTTCACTCAGGAATTACTCCTGGCGGTGCTCGGGGGACTGTATGGGATGCCAGGAATCGGACCTGGGTCGGCTGCACACAAGGCAAATGCCCTCCCCCACTGGACTATCACTCTGGCCCCATTCTTGCTCTTTTGGATGTGTGCCAATATTTGTGGTGTGAGATGATATCTTGTTGTTTTTTATTTGCAACTCCTGATGATTAATCATGAAGATCACTTTTTCATATGCCTTTGGCTATTTTAATTTCTTCTTTGAGGAGTTTCTGTTCATTTCATTTCCCCATTTTTTTATGGGGTGTCTGTTTTCTTCTTGTAAAGTTCTACCAGTGTCCAATTGATCATGGATATTAGCCCCTTATCAGATGGGCATTGGAACAATATTCTTACCCACTCTGTGGGTTGTCTTTGTTTCTTGTTCACCATTTCTTTTGAAGTGAAGAATATTTTTCAGTTCCATGTAATCCTGTTTTGTTAATCTTTGCTTCTATCTGTTTTGTTAGTGGTTTTCGCCTTAGATGCTGACTTATCTTCAATGTTGTAGAGGGTTTTGCCTCTATCTTCTTTGATGTATCTTATATACTCAGTCCGATACTGAGATCTTTAACTCATTTTGATTTGACTTTTGTGCATGGCTTTAGAGGGAGTTCTAAGCTCATTTTCTTACATGTAGCTGCCCAGTTTTCCCAGCAAAACTTTTTAAAGAGGATTTCTTTGCTCCACTTAATACTTTCCCTCCTTTATTGAAGATTAAGTGATCATATATTTGAGAGTGTGTGTCAGGAAATTCAGTTCTATTCCATAGGTCAACAGATCTGTTTATCTCTATACAAACACCATGCCGATTTAATGATTACTGCTTTGTAGAACAGTTTGAAGTTGGTGATGATACCTCCCATCTTCTTTTTCCCAAGGATTGCTTTAGCTATTCATGGGGTTTATCATTCCATACAAATTTCAGGAGTATTTGGTCAATTTTTTAAAGAATGTCATGGGTATCCTTAAAGGGACTGTATTGAATCTGTATAAAGCTGTAGGAAGAATTACGATTTTGAAGATGTTAATTATCTCAATCCATGAGCAAGGAATGTGTCTCCATTTTCTCAGGTCCTCTTTTATTTCATGAAACAAAGTTTTGTAGTTTTCTTTTTACAGATCTTTTACATTCTTAATCAAACTGATTCTTAGGTATTTGATTTTCTGTGGCACAATTGTGAATGGGTCGCTTTTTATTATCCATTTTT
The DNA here is from genome assembly GCA_021461705.1 of Cryptotis parvus. Taxonomy (NCBI): domain Eukaryota; kingdom Metazoa; phylum Chordata; class Mammalia; order Eulipotyphla; family Soricidae; genus Cryptotis; species Cryptotis parvus. Next base: position 32,421 of record JAJIBD010005737.1, read on the forward strand.
CTTTCATTATTTACGTATAAAAACGCTATTGACTTTTAGGTACTGATTTTGTACTCTACCACTTTACTGTGAGAATCTATTGTTATTTGACTAAATTTTCATAGAGAATTTAGGTTTGTTTAGGTATAGTATCATGTCATCTGCAAACAGTGAAGCTTGGCTGCTTCCTTTCCTATCTGAATGCCCTTAATATCCTTTTCTTCCCTGTTTGCTATGGCAAGTACTTCCAGTACTATCACGATCATGATAATGATCTTCCCGTTGATCATCTATTGGCTAGAGCGGGCACCAGTAATATCTCCATATGTCCTGTCTCATGCCAGTAGAGCTAGGGGCATCGGCTTGCTACAGGAACATAAAGAGCCTCAAACCATTATATTAGGTCATGGGAATGACCTAATATAATTGTTACTGGGATTTGGCATATCAAATACAACACGAGAAGCTTGCCAGGCTTGCCGAGTGGGAGGCAAACTCTTTTAAAACACCTCCAAATAAAGCATTTATTGATGAGCCGCACGGCCGCTTGCGGCGCGAGCCAGGCTGTGATGGGCTGGTCTGCTGGGTGGAGTTCTGACGAGAGGGAAGTCCAAATGTGGAAAATGGCAGCACCCGTGAAGTGAGGCGGGGGTGGTCTGGCTTGTTGTGAGGCTCTGCCGAGGTGGTGGGCCAGGGCTAGAACCCGCCATGCCTCCCAACTGCCTCATGAACGGCTGTGCACAGGGAGAGCAAGGAATAGCTCTGCCCCATGTCTGAGAGGCTCTGGACCAGCATACCTGGGCCAGATTGAGGAAAAACCTGCTGCAGGGTGGGTGTCGATGATCCGGGTTGTGATGGGCTGGTCTGCTGGGTGGAGTTCTGATGAGAGGGAAGTCCAAATGTGGAAAATGGCAGCACCGGTGAAGTGAGGCGGGGTGATCTGGCTTGTTGTGAGGCTCTGCCGGTGGTGGTGGGCCAGGGCTAGAACCCGCCATGCCTCCCGACTGCCTCATGAGCGGCTTTGCACAGGGAGAGCAAGGAACAGCTCTGCCCCATGTGTGAGAGTCTCTGGACCAGCATACCTGGGCCAGATTGAGGAAAAAACCTGCTGCAGGGTGGGTGTCGATGATCCAGGCTGTGATGGGCTGGTCTGCTGGGTGGAGTTCTGACGAGAGGTAAGTCCAAATGTGGAAAAATGGCGGTGCCCGTGAAGTGAGGCGGGGTGGTCTGGCTTGTTGTGAGGCTCTGCCGAGGTGGTGGGCCAGGGCTAGAACCCGCCATGCCTCCCGACTGCCTCATGAGCGGCTGTGCACAGGGAGAGCAAGGAACAGCTCTGCCCCATGTCTGAGAGGCTCTCCAGTACTATATAGAATAGAAGTGATAAGAGTGAGCAACCTTGTCAACCTTGTCTTATTCTCAATCTTATGGGGAAGGCTTTAAGTTTTTCCCCATTGAGATTAATCTTTTGCATGCTTGTGGTAGATGGTTCTGACTATATTGAGGAAGTCCATTCAATCCCCTTTTTATGGAGAGTTTTTATCATGCATGGTGTTGGATATTGTCAAATGTTTTCTCTGCATCTATTGATATGATCATATGTTTTTTTTTATTTTTTCTATTATTGAAATGATGTATTTTGTTGATTAACTTGTGGCTATTGAACCATCCTTCATTCCCAGGATGAATCCTACTTGGTCATGGTGTATAATATTTTTGATGACTCTTTTTAGTCTATTTGCTAGCATTTTGTTGTAGATCTTCGCATCCGTGTTCATCAGGGAGATTGGTCTGTAGTTTTCCTTTTATGGATATCTCTGTCTGATTTGGATATCAGGGTGATATGTGCCTAGTAGAAGCTATTTGGCAGTGTTTTAAAAAATATTTTTAAATATACTGCTTGATCAAGACTAACACTCTTGGAAGAAAATGAGCAATTCTATATTTGAGCAGTATGTTGATGAATTTTCTCCAGCTCTACAATAGTTTTTATTCTCCTTTTTTGTTGTTCTGTTTTGTGTTTTGGGAAACACCTGGAGATTCTCATAACTTACTCCTGTCTCTGTGCTCATGAATCCCTCCTGGAAGGACTCAAGGTATAATAGTTTGTGCCAGGACAGAACTTGAACTGGCCTCAAGCAAGACATGCACCAAACCCAAAGTGTTATCTCTCAGACCCAACATATTCAAAAACAATTTTCTTATTTGACTATAGTGATGATTACATTCCCAAACAACCCACTTTTCAAAAAAGTATTATTTTAATTGTGGAAAGGGGAGTTGGAGCCACCCCTGGCTGTGGTCATGGGCTACTTTTGACTTTTGCTTTAGAAGCGAATCTCCCTGATGAACACAGATGCAAAGAAGTCAAAACTTCTCTGAACTTTTGCTTCAGAGAACTATGTGTGATGTTGAGGATCTGAAACATAATTATAACATACCCTATCCTCTTACTGTTTATGTGCCCCCCCACATCCTCAGGCAGTTCTTTGAGAAAATAAATGCTCATGGAAGTTAAGGGAGATTTTTATTCTGCTCCCCCCTTTTTTTTCTCTACCCCTCCTTTACCATTCTCCATATGTTGGGATAGTGAAAGGGGTCAGAATGCCTCACATTGCTGAATTTAATTTATTCCAGGCCACCTCTTCAGTTGAAACATTTCCTCAAGGAAGTTTTCATTCAGTTAAAGCCCTGAAGGGTTAAGAAAACAGAAACCCATAGTATTACAGAATTGTTGTTATGGCTGTTTCCAAGGAAACCATACCAAGAATGTTTAAGTGTCTTGTTTCTCTGCAAAACCACAGGAGTGGGGCTTGTTTGAGGTTTTGATGTTCTCTTAATTCTTGCCGCAGCTGCTCTGCCGTGGGGTTTCCAGTGGAGCCAATTCTCTGACTGCCAGAGCACTAGCTGCTGCCCCCCACCCCCTACACCCCCTCCCCGTCTGCTCCTAGACTGAGCTTAGCATCTTTTTCCTGCAAGTTGTGAAGGGCAATTCAAAATCAAATAGAGTTTGATTCTTCCTTTTTCCCCTTTTTCAAAGAATTAATTTTTCTAAAAGTTTCATATGAATTCTTCTCCTCTAATATGCACATTAGCAGAGCATATGGATATTTCATCAAAAATAAGAAATAAAATAGTGTGTTTTCAAGATCATTAGAAAATGGAAAAGAGGTGAGACCATTTAATACTGTTTTATGAGGTGTCTTCAGGGCTAGGGGAGATCAGAGTTCTGTGATTTCCCTCAGCTACAAGGGACCATAAACAATTTTCATGGTTTTTGCTTTATTTGGAATATTATATATCCAAATAAAAATAAAATCCTGAGAATCTGAAATTAATATCCAGAAATTTGATAGAACCAGACTTAGGGTATTTTCATAATTAGCGTCTAGGAAATAGATCCTTTCAAAATATTTATGTAAGTGTCATGAAGCCCAAGGAAATTGGAGTCATTTTCATTCAAAGTGTAAAGTAGGAAAAATCTTTGGGAGAATGGTTGTTCATTTTATCTCTCCCCACTCTTGAAAAGCAGACATATGTATATACACATACTTGTACTTCATTATATACTCAAAATATTAAAATATTCAAATAAGCACAGGCATGTGAATACTTGTTTCTTGTTCGGTTTTTGATTTTGGTTTTGGGTCACACCTAGCACTGATGAGGGCTTATTCCTCATGGTATGATTAAAGATCACTCCTGGTGCAGCTCTGGGCCAGTATATGGTGCTTGGGATTGAACCAGAGTTAGTACAATGCAAGGCAAACACCCAACCCCGTTGTACTATTGCCCCAGCTCCAAGCACCAACATTTAAATTTAAATACAACAACTAATCTAATGACACCACACACATTGGAATCATTATTGAATATGAGCAAACATAGTGAAGTAAATTTACACCATAATTTAAGTCTATCTATTCCCCCAATGCACAGTAAGTCAGTTACAGGACAGCTATCCTTCCCGTGTCCCAACCATGAAGGCATTCCAAGGTTAATTTTTAAGGGGCACTTTTAGCCTTGAATTTTAGCAGAGCACTGTGGTCTGTGCAGGTGGTAGATAGATATTGCTCAGCTAATTATGCACGTTCCTGCGAAGACATGTACCTTGTGTTACTTTATTTCTTTGATTGTATACATAGCTGTTCCTTCTGTTTGCGACATGTTGATTGATTCTAAGGATGATTTTGATTTAATTTGGGTGCACTGACAGCTGAAGAGACTCACAGACATGGGACAGAGCTGCAACTTGCTCTCCCTGTGCCCAACCGCTCACGAGGCGCCCAGGAGGGATGGCGGGTTCTAGCCCTGGCCCGCCACCCCAGCAGAGCCTTGCAACAAACCAGACGACCCCCACTCCATGAGGGCCTCCATTTTCCACATCTGGACTTCCTCGCATCAGAACTCCACCCAGCAGACCAGCCTATCACAACCCAGCTCATCAAGTTCCACCCTGCAGCATTCTTTTTTAAATCTGGCTCAGGTATGCTGATCCAGAGACTAACAGAAATGGGGCAGAGCTGCTACTTGCTCTCCCTGTGCCCAGCCACTCATGAGGTGCCCAGTAGGGAGCTTGCAACAAGCCAGACGACCACCCACTCTATGAGGGCCTCCATTTTCCACATCCAGACTTCCCTCGCATCAGAACTCCACCCAGCAGACCAGCCTATCACAGTCCGGATAGCATGGCTGCGGCCCCGCAGTTCATCAATAAATGCTGGACTTAGAGATGCCTACAAGAGTATGCTACCTGCACGGCAGAGCATGGCAAGCTACCCGTGTTGTATTTGATATGCCAAATACCAGTAACAATTATAGACCTCATTCCGGAATGGTTTGAGACTCTTTATGTTCCTGGAGCAAGCAGATGCCCTTGGGCTCTACTAGCATGAGACAGGACATATGGAGATGTTACTGGGGCCCGCTCGAGCAAATCGATGATGAACGGGAAGACAGTGATACAGTGATACAGTGATTCCCCCAAAGGAATATAAACTTACTTCTATAATTTAACTAGAATTATTTTTATTATTATATTTAAATATAATATATATTAGATTATAATATCATATATTTTTCAGCTATGTTTTATATATGTATATACATAAATATGTACAATAGGGAAGTTACATTTGGGACATAAAATTATACATTTACTTTTCCTCTCATTTATTTAAATTTTTCTTGATATAGTTTGCTTTGCCACATTTTTTCTTTTTACATATTATCTCTCTTAAATAGTTTATTTTTGTAGTATTCCTCTTTCTTCCAGGACAGGTAACTATTGCTGACACTACACAAAGCATATAATTCATGTCTAATCTGACTCTGAAAAGTTTTAAATGGCCCAAGGCGTTAGTACAGTGTTGGAGTACATGGCCTTGCCAAGGCTGGTCAAAACCTTTGCATCTTGCCTGGAGTTATTACATTGAAGATTAGAAAGCAGAAAGACTGTTTTTTTTTTTTTTTTTGCTTTTGAGTCACACCTGGCCGGGGTTACTCCGCGGCCGGCCGGAACCATGCTCAGGGGTTACTCCTGGCTCTGCACTCAGGAATTACTCTGGCAGTGCTCAAGGAACCATATGGGATGCGGGGATCGAACCCAGGCTGGCATGAGCCGGCCGTGTGAAAGGCAAACGCCCTACCCGCTGGGCTATTGTTCGGTCTCAGAAAGACAGTTTGAATCTATGAGTCTGTGTGGCAGAACATTCTTACCTTGAATTCTATACTAGCTGGTCAAAAATATTTCCTTTCATACAACCACAAATCCCTCTGTGGGACTGGACAATTCTACAGGAGTTCTAGTTCTCCTGGCTGTGTTTGGATTCTCCTTTATATAAAATAGCACTGACTAAATCAGAGTGGAATGCTGTTTGCCTACTGGCAAGAGAGTATGGCTCTCAATAATTCTAAAGGCTAGTGCCCAGAACAACCCTGAAATAAAGATACAGATCTAGTGGAAATTTGGAAATATATGTAAACAAACGGTTCGAGGCTCTTAATATCCCCGAAACAAACAGATGCGATTGGGCTACACTGGTACATGATAGAGTCAAATGGAAACATTACTGGTGTCCGCTAGAGCAAATGGATGAATAACGGGATATCAAGTGAGCAAGTGATAAAGTGATATATATATATATATATATATATATATATATATATATATATATATATATATATATATATTTCTGGCTGTATAATATTCATGGTATAGATATATGCCTTTTGTATTAATCATGAGATAAAGTTCACTTCAGAAGTCCTGACTCCTATCTCTACAAAATGCCTGCAGGAAGGCTTGTGAGGCAGAGCTTGGCAAGGGCTAATTAACATTTGAATGACCTGGGCCCTGTGAGCTCACTAGGTTCATGAACCTGGATATGAATGACTTTGGGCCTGATTGAGACCCATCCTTTGGGGCCAGGCTGAGAGCCAAAAGATATATAAGAAGAAACTTTTTCCTCTCTCTCTCTCTGCCCAGTCATCTCCCTACTTGCCTGCTGTATTGGTCTCCTCTCTGGTCTATTCACATGGCATGGGGTCTAGTGGACATCTTGGCCTGAGGATCCTGACCTGAACACAGGGTTTGGGTTCAGCTAGTAATTGCAAGTTTGGGGTTTTCCCGTCCTTAGATTATACTGTCAAAATTTGGGTGAGTAAAAGCCTTTGGGCTTTGTCCCCGCCCCCCCCGGAACATCCCCCGAAACGCGAACAGCGCTCCTCACCAAGGGCACATCCCCACTACACACCACAAACCCGCACGCCACAACACTGGAGTTAGGGTTAGCCTTGAGACCTCCCCCCCCCCCCCCCCCCCGGAAAGGGGAGAAATCAATGAATTTTCCACCGCAAGACCTCTGCAAACCCTAACATTTAACATTATTGTATGCAGCACCTGAAGATGACACTAAATTCTATGTACAGCAATGTAAGATTCATATGAAAATTAGCAATAGCACTAAGCACAAAATAAGTTTATTGAACACAAATGATATTGAATAAACTCAAATAAAAAAGATCATGAAGTATGTGAGATATTTTGGAGCTTTTGAAAGTATGTTCTCTATTCTCCAAAAATGATTTTCATGAGAGTTCAAATAAGGCAAACTGACCACAGCCAAATGCCAAGGTTTATCACTTGGCAGCTTTACCTGCTTTCATGAACTTGCTGAAATGAGTCTCAATAGAAGGGCCAAAGCCTCCCAGTTTGGGTTTCTGAAAGATCCTGGGATTAGCTTTGGGTGTGAGCAATTCATTTGAAAGCTGATCCCAGGAAGCAGAAGTGTGGAGGCAAGGGAAATGGGACAAAAAGACCAAGAGATGAGAGTGAAGGGGAAAGGGAGAAGAAATAGATGATAAACCAGGGGGAGGGGAGAGGCAGGAACAGGAATCAAGGGGATTCATATACGGTGGTGATGTTAAGGAATGAGACAGCTTAATATCCAAATCAGAGTCAACAACCGTGAAATCACAAGACTCAAACTTTAGTAACCAAAGTTAAAGGTGGTAGGTTTGGGCTAGGGATGCAGGACAGGGTAGGTGAGTAAACCTGGGGACACTGGTGAATGGAAATTGACACTGATGATGGAATTCGTGATGCAACACTCTATGTTAGAATACCAACATAGAATCCCAACATAACACTCTATGTTAGAATCCCAGTTTTAAGTACTTTGGTAACTTAAAAATATTTGTATTTTTATTGTTATTGAATCACTGTGAGATACACAGTTACATGTTGGGTTTCAGTCATATCCAATACCAATTTCAATATCCATCCCTTCGCCAGTGTATACATTTCTCATCACCAATGCCCCCAGTTTCCTTCCCACCAGACCCTACTCCCCCTGCCTAACTCTATATAGGGTACTTTTACTTTTCTTTTTGCTCTCTCTCTCTCTCTCTCTCTCTATTCCCCTCCTTTGGGGCATTATGTTTTGCAATCCACGTTCTGAGAGGTGTCATGTTTGATCCTTTACCTACTTTCACAGTACACAGTACACATTTTTTGTGCCACTGTGAGATATACAATTACAAAGATGCTGAACCAGAGATTCTCAGACATGGGGCAGAGCTGCTTCTTGCTCTTCCTGTGCCCAGCCGCTCATGAGGTGCCCGGGAGGCATGGTGGGTTCTAGCCCTGGCCTGCCACCCCAGCAGAGCCTCCCAACAAGCCAGACGACCCCCGATGACATGGGGGCCGCCATCTTCCACATCCGGACTTCCCTCTCGTCACAACTCCGCCCAGCAGACCAGACTATCACAGTCCGGCTCGCACGGCCACTAGTGGCCTCGCGGTTCGTCAATAAATGCTTTATTCACAGGTGATTACAAGAGTATGCCACCCGCATGGCAAGCCTGGGAAGCTGCTCGTGTCGTATTTGATATGCCAAATACCAGTAACATTTATATTAGGTCATTCCCATGACCTAATATAATGGTTTGAGGCTCTTTATGTTCCTGGAGCAAGCAGATGCCTTTGGGTTCTACTAGCATGAGACAGGTCATATGGAGATATTACTGGTGCCCGCTCTAGCAAATAGATGATGAACGGGAAGATAGTGATAGTGACAGTGATAGTGATTCATGTTTGGGTTTCAGTCATACAATGTTCCAGCATCCATCCCTCCACCAGTGCCATTTCCCATCACCATTGTCCCCTGATTCCCTCCTCCCTCTCCCAACCTGCCTCTATGTCAGGCATTTTGCCTCATCTCTCTCTCTTTCTCTCTGCCTCTCTGTGTGTCTCTTTTTGCCATCTCTCTCTGTCTCCCTTCTCACACATTGCAGCTTGCAATATATACATTTAGAGGTTATCATGTGTATCCCTTTGCCTATATTCAATGCTACATTCTAGATTGGTACTATAATTTCAAATAATTATAGTACACTGTTCCTTTCTCTGTTTTGCCTAACCTCTGAGTCCCACACACTTGCAACAGATTCCACCAGTGAAAGGTTATCCTGATCCATGTATTACCTGCCATTGGATATTGGTATCATACTATTTTTATATCCCTCCAATAAATGCAGTCATTCTATATATATCCTTTTCCTTCTGGCTAATTTCACTCAGCATGATCCTCTCCATGTCCATCTATTTAAAGGCAAATTTCATATCTGTTTTTTCCTAACAGCTGCATAGTATTCCATTGTGTAGGTGTACCAAAGTTTCTTTACCCTGTTGTCTATTCTGGACACTCTGATTGTTTCCAGATTCTGGCTATTGTGACTAGTGATGCTATGAACATAGAAGTGTTGATGATGTTTTTACTATGTGTTTTTGCCCTCCCAGGGTATAGTCCTAGGAGTGTTATAGATGGTTCAAACGCGAGCTCAATTACTAGTCTTTGGAGGTATGTCCATATTGTTTTCGAAAAAGACTGTATCAGCCGACATTCCCACCAACCAAGGATGAGAGTCCCTTTCTCCCCATATCCAGCCCAGCTCTTGTTGTTCTTGCTCTTTTGGATGGGTGTCAATCTTTGTGGTGTGAGATAATATCTAATTTGATTTACATCTCTCTGATGATTAGTGGTGATGAACATTTTTTCATATGCCTTTGGTCATTTGAATTTCTTCTTTTTGGAAGTTTCTATTCATTTCTTCTCACCATTTTTGATGGGGTTGTCTGTTTTCTTCTTGTAAAATTCTACCAGTGCTTGATATATCCTGGATATTAACCCCTTATCAGATGGGTATTGGGTAAACATTCTTTCCCATTGTATGTACTGTCTTTGTATCTTGGTCACTGTTTCTTTTAAGGTGAAGAAGCTTTTTAGTTTCATGTAGTTCCATTGTTTATCTTTGTTTCCAATTGTTTTGTGAGTGATGTTTCATCTTTGAACAGTGCATAGTTCTTTTCCAGAGTGATCATTTTGAATGAACACTTTTTTACTGTTACCAAAGTTTTATTATTTAATTCTTTTTATTTATTTAAACGCCATCCTTTACAAAGAACAAAGTTCTTCACAATACAGTTGTTAGAAATATTCATCATTCAACACCAATCCCACCACCATTGTGCTACTACCACCATCCAAGAACCTCCATTCTCATATCCCCCATCCCCAGGCCTGCTTTCCTAGCTGGCCCTAATTATATTCACCATTACAGTCCATATATGGGAAAAGTATTAATAAAGTCATGACTATTTAAATTCTATAAAATGCAATGGGATACCTGGTACCTCTGTATACCAGGATTTGAGATATGTGGCCATTTTTGTGGCCATGCACCACATGGAGATCTGGTAAGGACTCTGCTGCTTGTCTTCTACTCTGGATCATGGCTGACGGCACTGGAAGCAGTTTGTGCTGCTGTTCTGAAGCATGATCTTCCTTCTCTAGTCCAACTGATTTCTCCCCAGCCCATGAGACAGACCCCGACCATGAACCAATCCTCCTAGCCTTTATTTATACTGTATCACTGTATCACTGTCTTCCCGTTCATCATCGATTTGCTCAAGCAGGCACCAGTAACATCTCCATATGACCTGTCTCATGCAAGTAGAGTCCAAGGGAACCTGCTTGCTCTAGGAACATAAAGAGACTCAAACCATTCCATCAGGTCATCGGAATGAGGTCTATAATTTTTACTGGTATCTGGCATATCAAATAAGACATGGGTAGCTTGCCAGGCTCTGCCGGGTGCGTAGCATACTCTGGTAGTCATCTCAAAATCCAGCATTTATTGATGAACCGAATTTAAAAGACTGCTGCAGGGTGGATCTTGGTGAGCCAGGCTGTGATAGGCTGGTCTGCTGGGTGGAGTTCTGACTAGGAGGAAGTCCGGATGTGGAAAATGGAGATCCTCATGGAGTGGGGGGGGGTCGTCTGGCTTGTTGTGAGGCTCTGCTGGGGTGGCAGGCCAGAGCTAGAACCTGCCATCCCTCCCGGGCACCTCATGAGCAGCTGGGCACAGTAAGAGCCAGTAGCAGCTCTGCCCCCATGTCTGTCTATTATTTATACTATCCTGGATAATAGTCTCACACTATGCTTTTACTATGAGTAACTCAGTAACTAGTGATGCTTTAATAAATTCAAATTTGGGGAGAAAGAGAAACAGTGCTCTTGAAGTCCCTGTTGTAGAAAAATTGAATTCTCCAGAGGACCTTGCAAGAATTGTGTGTTGAAAACTGAGCATACAGAGTTGGGCAGTTTAGTTCAAAGTGACTGAGAGTACAAATCCTATGTGTCCCTACAAATACAGCTGAGATTTTCACTCAAACATGGGGCAGAGCTGCTACTTGCTCTCCCTGTGCCCAGCCGTTCACAAGGCGCCCTGGAGGGATGGCAGGTTCCTAGCCCTGGCCCTCCACCCAAGCAGAGCAGCACAACAAGCCAGATGACCGCCCCACTCCATCGGGTCGCCATTTTTCACATCCGGACTTCCCTCTCATCAGAACTCCACCCAGCGACAGCCTATCACAGCCGTGCGATTCATCTATAAATGCTATATTTAGAGGTGACTACAAGGGTATGCCACCTTCATGGCAAGCCTGGCAAGCTGCCCTGTTTTATTTGATATGCCAAATACCAGTAACAATTATATTGGTTCATTCCTATGACCTAATATAATGGTTTGAGGCTCTTTATGTTCCTGGAGCAAATAGATGCCCTTGGGCTCTACTAGCATGAGACAGGACATATGGAGATATTACTGGTGCCCACTCTAGCAAATAGATGATCAACGGGAGGATAGTGATAGTGATTAGGCAGCACTGATGGCCATACCTTTTATTAATCTAATGAGGAGTTGGGATTCAGTTCACTTATCACTTACAGCATGACATTTGTAACGAAAAGTGTGGTAGGTTGAGTTTTAAGAAGGTGGAAGCTATTAATCACTGATAGAAGTATTTGTTTTAATTTGAGTTTATGGAATATATTGTCACAGTTTCAAGGTGATCTCAAATATTTCCCTTGGGCTAGAAAAATACTTCAGCTGCTAGAGTGCTTGCCCTGAACATGGCAATCTGGATTCCATCCTTAGAACCTATATGGACCCCTAAGCACTAAAAGGAGAGATCCCTCAGCACATAGCCAGATCTTACCCTGAATAAACCTGGTGGGACCCCAAAGTAAAAATAAGATAATTACATTTAAATTCAGTGAATTAAGAAGTAATAGTGTCTGACCAGGTAGGATCTGTGGGGGCAGGGTTTCATGTCTTCTGGAGTGCTCCAGAGAAAAGGGAACGCCACACGTGGATTTTAAGTTTCAGGGACAGAAACCAGGGCCTACAATACCCAGCAGCCTAAGTGGGAGACCAGAGACTGGACCAGAAACCTTGGTCCACCTATGGCACCCACCTTCTCTAGAGACCTATCTGGCAGTAAGAGAGGAGCAGTGCCCCAGAGATTCTACCTCCAGACCTCCAGCATTACGGAAACAACAAAGATACCCTTCTCGGAAGGATGGAAGAAGAAAAGAGCCCAGAAGTAACAACTAGGGATTAGCACATTCAGAATCTCTCTGACAAAGAATTCAGAGAGGAAATGAGGATATTCAATAAGCTCAATAAAAAACTGGGACAGATGTCTAATAAAATACAGGAGAACATAAATGAAACAGTGGGAAGGGCAGTCAATAAATTATGGAAGGAAATGAGAGAAGAAATGAGAGCACTACAAACAGAAATATCATCAATTAAAATCTCAGTAGATAAAATGAAAAATGCAAATAGGGATCTCAACAGCAGGATGACAGCAGCAGACAACAGAATCAGTGAAATGAGGATGAGGTACAGAAAGCACTCAGAGAAATACACAAGATAGATAAAGACTGAAAACGGATCAGCGGCAGAACAGAGAACAGTGGGATGAATCCAAGAGGAACAACATAAGAATCATCAGAGTCCCAGAGGGACAGGAAGGCAATCCCAAGGAAATAACAACAGTTTAAGTCATCCTTGCTGAGAAGTTCCCAGAGTTAAAGGATGCAGGTATCCAGATCCAAGAAGCATAAAGGGTACCAGCAAGAAGAAATCCCAATAAAAAGACTCCAAAGCATATCCTAGTCAGAATAATGGATGCCAATTCTTCAAGCTGCAAGTTCAAAGAAGGAAATTTTATACAAAGGAGCATCCATTCGACTTTCAGCAGACCTATCAGAAGAGACCCTCCAAGGTTGAAGGTAATAGTGGGATATAATGAAAAATTCTCAATGAAATAAAGGTCTCACCAAGAATTCTTGACCCGAATAGACTCATATTCAGAATTTAAGGACAGATACACTGCTTCTTGACTGAACAACAGATTTAGGAACTCGTAGACTCCAAATCAACCTTAAAGAAGGGCTAAAAGAGTTATTCTAAGATGAGACAAAACCCAAAAGAACAATAAATTTACACAGAAAGATGGCACAATATCCATGACAATAATCTCTCTCAATGTCAATGGCATAAATGTACCAGTTAAGATACAGAGTGACAAAATGGATCAAAAAGTTGAATTCAACATTCTGCTGCTTCAAAGAACACTTCTGAACATTTGTAGCAAAGTCAGGGTCAAAGTAAAATGCTAGAAAACAATCCTTCATCAAACACTCCTCATAAAGACCAAGGTGGCCATACTGGCATCCTATAACATAGACTTCAGGCTGAAGAAGGCCAGAAGGGACAGTGAAGGCCACTTCTTAATAATAAAGGGATAAGTATATCTGAAAGCAATTACACTCCCTAAACATATATGCACCCAACGAGGGGGCAGCAAAATACCTCACACAACTGCTAACAGACTACAAAGAAGACAATGCAAGCAACACAATTCTACTTGGAGACTTCAATTCTGCTTATCAACTCTTGATAGATCATCAAGATTGAAACTCACCAAGGAAATGCTGGCCCTAAAGGAAGAAATGGAGAAAGATGGCTAGTAGATATATAAAGAGCATTTCATCCCCCAAAGCCTGATACACATTTTCTCCAGCTCACATGGTACATACTCCAAGATAGATCACATGCTGAGCCACAAAACACTAAGCTGCAGACTAACCCCCACAAAATCCAGAAGATAGAAATTACATCAACTATTTTTTTCAGACCATGATGCATTGAAAATAGAAGTTAATTGCACACACAAATAAAAGAGAGTCATACCAAGCATCAATATGATGCTTGGAAATGCTATATATTCCTGGAAAATTAACTCACAATTGAACAACCAGCACATAATATATAAATAAAAAAGGAATTTCCAAAAATTCCTTGAAATAAATGAGACTGAAGGCATGAACTATCAGAACATGTAGGATATAGCAAAAGCAGTGTTAAGGGGAAAGTTCATAGCTCTTCAAACATTCATCATAAAAGAAGAAAGGGCCATCATGAAGAGTCTGACTTCAAAGCTTAAGATCTTAGATATAGACCAGTAGAAGAAGTGCAAACCAGGCAGGAATAAAGAAACAATAAATCTTAGAGTGGAAATCAAGGGATTGGAATCACAAAAAAAAATCCCAAAGACCAATGAAATCAAGAGCTGGTTCTTTGAAAAAAAAATTAATATGATTGACAAACCACTTGCAAGACCTGCAAGGAAAGGTAAAGAGAACCCAAATAAATAGAACCAGGATAATAGGGGACATCACTACAGAAACCACAGGAAGTCAAAAGATCACCAGAAATTACTTTGAGAGTACCTGTATGCCACCAAACAAGAGAACCTAGAAGAAATGTACAAATTCCTGAATTTCTATAGCCTCACAAGGCTGCAACAAGAATATTTGGAATACCTCAATAAACCTGTCACCATCGAGGAGATGGAATCAGTAATCAAAAGTCTTCCCAAACACAAAAGCCCAGGTCCAGACAGATTCAGCAGTGAGTTCTACCAAACTTTTAAAGATGACCTACTCCCAGTCCTTTTCAAGCTCTTCCAGAAAATTGAAAACCAGAAACACTCCCAAATAGCTTCTATGAAGCACATGCCACACTGATATGCAAATCAGACAGAGGCATCATGCAAAAGGAAAACTACAGACTAATCTCCCTGATGAACACAGGTGCTAAGATATTCAATAAAATACTAGCAATAGAATTCATAGAGTCATCAAAAGATTATACACCAAGACCAAGTGGTATTGATTCCGGGAATGCAAGGATAGTTCAACATCTGAAAAGTCAATAAACGTATTACATCATATCAATAAAAGGAAAAAACTCCATGTGATCATATCAATAGATGAATAGAACGTATTTGACAACATCCAGCACCCATTCATGATAAAAAATTCACCATAAAATGGGAATTAAAATAATCTTCTTCAACATAGTCAAAGTCATCTACTCAAGCCTACAGTGAGCATAATTCTCAATGGGGAAAAACTGAAAGACTTCATCCTAAGATCAGGGACTTGAGAAGGCTGCCCATTTTCACCACTTTTACTCAGTATAGTTTAGAAGTACTTGCTATAGCCATCAGGGAATATAATGATCTTAAAATGGCATCTGGATAGGAAAGAAAGAATTCAAATTGTCACTATTCACAGGTGACATGATACTACACCTAGAGAACCCTAAACTCTCTGCCAATAATCTCCTAGTAACAACAGATTCAGTATAGTAGAATGGTAGGGTACAAAATCAATCCCCAAAAGTCAATGATTTTTCTATATACAAATAATGAAAGAGAAGAAAGGGATATTAAAGAAATGATCCCATTCACAATTGCACCACAAAAATCAAATACCTAGGAATCAGTTTGATTGAAAATGTAAAGGATCTCTATAAAGAAAACTACAAATCATTGTTTCAAGAAATAAAAGAGAACCTGAGGAAATGGAAACCCATTTCTTGCTCACGGATAGGAAGAATTAACATTATCAAAATACTAACACTCCCTAGAGCTTCATACAGATTCAATGCCATTCCTATAAGGATACCCATGATATTCTTCAAAGAAATTGACCAAACACTTCTGAAATTTGTATGGAATAATAACCCCCCCCATAAGTAGTGAAAGCAATCCTTGGGAAAAAGAAGATAGGAGATATCACTTTTCCCAAATTCAAACTCTACTACAAAGCGGTTGTAATTAAAATGGCAAGGTATTGATATAGAGACAGATCTGTAGACCTATGGAATATAACTGACTATCCTGAAACTCACACTCAAATATATTATCACTCAATCTTTGATAAAGCAGCCAAAAATATTAAGTGGAGCAAAGAAAGCCTCTTCAACAACTGGTGCTGCGAAACCTGGGTCGCAATGAGTAAAAAAATGAACCTAGACCTCCTTCTGACACCATGCACAAAAGTTAAATCAAAATGATTAAATATTTTAACATCAGACAGAAATTTAAGGTACATCGAAGAAAACATAGGAAAAACATTCCACGAGATTGAAACTAAACACGTATTCAAATATAAAACACCACTGACAAGGAAAATGGAAGCAAGATCATCAAATGGGATTATATAAAACTGAAAAGCTTCTGCACCTGAAAAGAAACATGATGATAATACAGATGGCTCACAGACAGGGAAAGAATATTCACCCAACGCCCATCTTATAAGAGGTTAGTATCCATATTCAGGCACTGATAGAACTTTATTAGAAGAAAACTGCCATCAAAAAATGGGGGAGAAGAAATTAACAGAAACTTCCCAAAAGAAGAATTACAAATGACCAAAAGGCATATGAAAAGTGCTCTTCATCACCAATCATCAGGGAGATGTGAATCGAACCAATGAGGTATCATCTCGCACCACAGAGACTGGCTCGTGTACAAAAGAGCAAGACACAGGGAGAAAGGGACTCTCATCCACTGTTGGTGGGGGTGTCGACTGGTCCAGCCTTTTGGAAAACAATATGGACATTCCTCCAAAAACTGGTTATTTGCTCCCATTTGACCCAGCAATACCACTATGGGAATATACCCTAGAGACTCAAAAACACATCAGAAATACTATCTGCACTTCTATAGTCATTGCAGCTCCTTTCACAATAGCCAGATTCTGAAAACAACCTAAATGCTTGAGAACAGAAGTCTGGCTAAAGAAACCATGGTACGCTCTACACAATGGGATACTATGCAGCTATCAGAAAAGATCAAGTAACGAAATTTACCTGCAGATGGTGGACATGGAGACTATCATGCTGAGTGAAATTTGCCAGAAGTAAACGGACAGATATATAATGACTTCACTTATTGATGGAATATAAATATATACCAGTGTTCTACTAATTGTGGGAAATGTTAACCCCAGGTTAGACCTGAACATTGAGTGTACACAATGGGATTTACATGATAATCCCTAAATGTCTGTAGGGCAAGCCACATTGTGTAAGGAAGAGATAACAAGAGAGAAAGAGAGAAGAAAAGGAAAAAATGCCTGCTATAGAGACAGGCTGAGGATGTGGGAGGGAAATGGGGCTATTGGTGGAGGGAATATGACACTAGTGGAGGGGTGGATGCTGGAACAATGTATGACTGAAACCCAATCATGAACATTAGTGTTATTGTGTATCCCACAGTGATATAATAAAAAATTTTAAGAAAAGAAATAATAGTGTCATATTAATATTTTTGCCTCATTTTTAATGTCTGATATATTTAACTTTACTAAATCTAGTAGAGGAAAGAAAAACAATTTAAAATATAGTTCACATTAAGTTATTAGTTTTATTAGTTTATTAGATTTATATTTTCATAACCATTCAAAATTTAAGGAACATTGTATTCAAAATCTCCCCCTCTAAATTTTTATATGCTTAATTAAATATTTCATTTATAAATACATTTATATGTGGTTATGTGTCTATAGCTTTACACATATTCTGAACTTGATATGTCTATATTTTATCTAGCGTAACGATAAACTGAAAGCATTTTCTTAGGATGAGATAGGAATTTTCTTTCCATATGATCCAGACTTGCTAACGATGAAACATATTTCTATTTTTTCAGGCATTTAAGATCCTAAATTTATGATACTTTCATTCTGATATTTTTACCATCGGATTCTTCTACCTAAATCATATTTGAGCTCAATTTTCAGGATATTTATTCTCATTTGGCCTATATACTCTACACAAAAAATAATTATTTTGAAATATTTTTTATTAAATAGACATACTGCAAAAGAAGCTCATGCACTAAATTATCACTGGGAATTGTTTCTAGCTGTGCCCCATCTCAGGATTCAGGGACTAGAATAATAAAGCATCAAGAGTGTGACATTGTACTCAAATTTTTTTTGGTTACTTTGTGCCATTTTCAGATGCCAAATAAACCATGACAGCACTTGTGAGTTTACTACACAAAAGCTTTAAACAGAGACAAAGTAAGAAGAGTGTTAAGATTTAGTTCTTCCCATCTTTCCAATTTGAAAGTCTTTTAAAATTTTTCCTCAGGTACTTTTTTGGAAAGATTGAAACACTATGTATGTATGTATATAGATATGTATGTATGCATGTGTTTGTATGTATATGTGTGTATGCATATATGTATGTGTGTATGTATGTGAGTATTATGAGGGTATGTATGTGTATGTATGCATGCATGTATGTGTGCATGTATGTGCATGTATGTATGTATGTATCTAGCTATCTATCTATTCTTTTTTATTTATTTTTTAATTTTTATTATACCACCGTGAGACATACAATTACAAAGGTGTTCACAATTGGTTCTTGGTAATACAGTATTCCAGCACCCATCCCTCCACCAGTGCCCCATTTCCACCACCAATGTACCCCACCCCTCCCACCCACCCCCAGGCTGCCTCAACAGCAGCTAGCCCTATTTCCTCTCTTTCTCTCTCTGTCTCTCTCTCTGTCTTTGCATCTCTCTCCCTCTTGTTTTATACATTGTGGCTAGCCCTGCAGATATTTAGAGTTTATAACTTAAGTCTCTTTGTGTATATTCAATGGTGAGTTTTAATCTGCCATTACCATTTCCCACATTTAGTAAAACACTGGTATCTATTTATATCCTATTAATGAATGCAGTCATTCTATATCTGTCCTTTTCCTTCTGACTAATTTCACTCAGCATGATAGTCTCCATGTCCATCCATTTGCAGGTAAATTTCATAATTTCATTTTTTTCTGACAGCCACATAGTGTTCCATAGTGTAGATGAACCACAGTTTCTTTAGCCAGTCCTCTGTTCTTGGGCATTTAGGTTGTTTCCAGATTCTAGCTATAGTGAACAGCGCGGAGATGAATAAAGAAATACAGATAGTGTTTCTGCTATGTGTTTTTCGGTCTCTCGGGTATATTCCCAGGAGTGCTATTGCTGGATCAAATGGGAGCTCAATGTC
Source organism: Cryptotis parvus (assembly GCA_021461705.1). NCBI lineage: Eukaryota > Metazoa > Chordata > Mammalia > Eulipotyphla > Soricidae > Cryptotis > Cryptotis parvus. Next base: position 51,671 of record JAJIBD010005737.1, read on the forward strand.
TAGTTTTCGGAGGAATGCCCAAATTGTTTTCCAAAAGGGCTGGACCAGTCGGCACTCCCACCAACAGTGGATGAGAGTCCCTTTTCCCCCACATCCACCAGTTGTTCTTGCTATTTTGGATGTGTGCCAGTCTCTGTGTTGTGAGATGGTACCTCATTGTTGTTTTGATTTGCATCTCCCTGATGATTAAAGATGAAGAGCACTTTTTCATATGCCTTTTGGCCATTCGAATTTCTTCTTTTTGGAAGCTTCTGTTCATTTCTTCTCCCCAGTTTTTGATGGGGTTGGCTGCTTTTTTCTTGTGAAGGGCTACCAGTGCCTGATGTATCCTGGATATTAACCCCTTGTCAGATGGGTATTGGGTGAATATCCTTTCCCACTCTGTGTATTGTCTTTGTATCTTGGTCACCGTTTCTTTTGAGGTGCAGAAGCTTTTCAATTTTATGTAATCCCATTTGTTTATCTTTGCTTCCATTTTCTTGGTCAGTGGTGTGTCGTCTTTAAAGATTCTTTTCGTTTCGATGTCATAGAGCGTTTCTCCTATGTTTTCTTCGATGTACCTTATAGATTCATGTCTGATGTTGAGATCTTTAATCCATTTTGATCTGAGTTTTGTGCATGGCGTTAAAAGGAGGTATAAGTTCATTTTTTTACACTTAGCTGCCCAGTTTTCCCAGCACCATTTGTTGAAGAGGCTTTCTTTGCTCCACTTAATATTTTTTGCTCCTTTATCGAAGATTAAGTGGTTGTATATTTGAGAGTGTGTTTCAGGATATTCAGTTCTATTCCATAGGTCTATGGGTCTGTCTCTATACCAATACCACACTGTCTTAATTACAACTGCTCTGTAGTAGAGCTTGAGGTTGGAGAAAGTGATACCTCCCATCTTCTTTTTCCCAAGGATTGCTTTAGCTATTCTTGGGGTTTATTATTCCATACAAATTTCAGGAGTGTTCGTTCAATTTCTTTGAAGAACATCATGGGTATCTTTATAAGAACCGCATTTAATATGTATAAAGCTCTAGGGAGTATTACCATTTTGATAATGTTAATCCTTCCAATCCATGAGCAGGGAATGTGTCTCCATTTCCTCAGGTCTTCTTTTATTTCCTGAAGTAACATTTTGTAGTTTTCTTTGTAGAGATCCTTTACATTCTTTGTCAAACTGATTCCTAGGTATGTGATTTTCTGCCGCACAATTGTGAATGGGATTATCTATCTATTCTTATGTGTCACCCTCATGATCTTAGTGTATCCCACATTGATAAACTCTTAGGATCATTTATTTTTGTAGCTGGTTTTAAGGAGTGACCCCCTCCAGCCCGCTACCATTTTAACATTATACTACTATAACTGAGTTATTTATTCTAAGTTAATAAAACATAGAGCAGTGTGGTGGAAAAAATTTATTGTCATGTATGACAGGACTCATAATAAAGTTATTTTTACCATTGAATTCAGAAGCTTGGAGTATCAAGATTGATGGCACTGTTTTCCAACTGTTCAGAAGGAATATTCTTGCTCTTCTGCCAGGTCACAGCAATATTTTAACCTGTTTTAACCATAACATCTTTATATGTACTCTGTAGAATGTTTTGTTACCTTATTTACAAAACCATACAAAATTTGTTATCCTGGTGCCGAGTCAGCTGGTTTGTCTAAATAAATAACTTCTGTCACCCTGGAGACTGTAAACAAATTCAATATAAATTCATAATTTCTTTTGCTTTTAAATGTCCTATAAAAGTATTTCAACATTTTAGTAAATTGTAAAACTCTTAGTATCTAATAGGAACAGAAATAGCTGAGTTCGGGGCCGGAGTATAGCCCAGTGGGTAGGGCGTTTGCCTTGCACGAGGCTGGCCTGTGCGAGCCCGGGTTCGATCCCCGGTATCCCATATGGTCCCCCAAGCACTCCAGGAGTAATTCCTGAGTGCAGAGCCAGGAGAAGCCCCTGAGCAATGCCAGGTGTGACCAAAAAAAAAAAAGCCCTAAAAAAAAAGTAGCTGAGTTCTTCTGGATATGGATTTTAATTAGAAATATGAAGAGCGAAATCATGTCAGCAGTACAGTGTGTATAAATATGACAAATTATACCTGAATACCGAGAGTCAGTTATTGCAGTGGCTTTAAAGCAGTTCTTTCTTAAAATAATATAGTTTTTTGATATGAGAAATGATGGTGCCGTCAGTCAGAGGCTTCCAAAACACATCTTAAGAGGGAATCTACTGTATAGCATTTCCAAAACAAACATTTCTAGAAATCTTTTCAAGCTGAGGTCTTTTCAAAGAAACAAATGCCTTTATTTCCCATGTTTTATTCTCAGAGCTATCTGCCTTCTTCTCTACCACAAAAAAAACTCAAATGAACTGGAAACATAATTTTTGTATCTCCTGTGTTTTCTTAGTCAATAAGTTTTATCCATATAGTGACCAGGGTGTCAGCTGTGACTACACAGTACTGCTGTGTTTTGGACTATAGGAGATTCTTCAAACATAAAATCAACTGGCAGATAACTTGAATTGCATGCACAGAAAAAAGAATGATCCAATTGACCTTTGTATCCTCAACTCAAGAATGTTAAGATTAGAAAAAGTCAAAAATGATATTAAATTTGTGTTTGCAAATTGTTAACAGTTGTAGATATGAGATCATAGACATTCAAAGTCAGAATGATTAACATAATCTCATAAGTAATTCATATGTGAAGCTCTACATAGTTCATAGATTGCCATGGAAATGCCACAATATACCATATTCTTGTTTTAACATTTATCCTTTCAGTCAATACTTATTAAATATCTACTATGAGCTAAGTACTGTTCTAAATATTATTGCTATCAAAATGAACGCAATGTGCAAAGCCCTACTTCTCCAGGGTTATTTGATCTGGTAATTTTAAACATATGATAATTAAGTAATCAACCAGGCTTTTATATCTGTGATACATGCAATGGTAAAAGCAATGGGGGTTGATACGAAAAGGTTAATATGAGTTAGCAATTTGGGATGTATAGGTATTAGGAAAGATGTATAGAAAATGGGGTATTTGTAGTGGCATTAATGATAACAAAAAAATAAAAATATCTGATACAAGCACAAAAATAGAACTTTTAGAAGACTATGCAGCAAGTCTAAATTCTAAAGCTAAATCTTTCTTATGTTTTATCAATAGTACTTGGGTTAGAGTGCAGAGACTTCCTGCTCAAGGCTGAATATGGACTAAGGTCAGGTAGCCTCGGCTACTGCTGAGTCTGCCAGGAGCTGGTCAGAAGTTTTGATAGACCCGGGATGGTTTTCAAGCTGAAGAATCTGAGGTGCATGCAGTTCCAAGACTGGCAAAAATTTGCTAACTGTGATTCTGATTTTGTGCACTGGAGTGACTCATTTTGGAGAGAAGATTGGGGTGTGGAGACTGAGGGAAGTCACTGCATTGGAAAGTGAGAAGAAAAGAGGTGTATTGGGGCCAGAGCGATAGCCCAGCGGGTAGGGACTTTTGACTTGAACGCAGTTGGCCTGTGCCAGCATGGGTTCGATCCCCGGCATCCCATATGGTCCCCCCGAGCAACTCCAGGAGTAATCCCTGAGTGCAGAGCCAGGAGAAACCCCTAAGCATTGGCGGGTGTGACCCAAGAAAGCAAAAAAAAAAAAAAGAGAGACTTATTAAAGTGACATTCTGTGGTTTAAGGGAGAAGAAAACTTGAATCTGTATGGCTTTCTTGTCTTGCGGTTGCTGTACTATTCACAAAAGGAAAGGAGAGGTTTCCCCAGTTAGCAGAGAAAATGCTAAATCCTCTCTTAATCTAGTAAGGCTGGCTTCTAGACACTCCTTGAAATCCAATTGTTTAGAAAGTTTTCCAAGCACTTATTTTTTCTCAAGTTTGTTTTTCCATCCAAGGAGAAAAAGAAATAAAAGATGCTCTGATAAGATGGAAAAACAATTTCTTAGGACAGCAGCAGTTCCAGTAGTCTCCAAGTTGTTTAAGTAAAGCTAAACATACAGTTTGGGACAATTTTTTCCCCTGGAGCTGCCAGAACAAATTACCACAAACTTTGGTGGCTTAAAATAACCAAAACGTCTCCTCTCACAGTTCTGGAGGCTACAAGTCTAAAATCAAGACGATTTTCACATAAGTTCTTTGCAAAACTGATCCTTCTTGTATACTTTGACTCTGCTCCAGGTGCAGAATAAAGAAATGATTAATTCCTAGTTCCTACAGACCACATGGGAACCTCTCTAACTTTCTCCCATAAGACTGCATTGACAAACACACTCATGAGAAAACTCAGCAAACAAAAGGGTTTTTTTTCTTCCCCGCCCCCTGGTTTTTATCTAATCTGCTTGGAAATGCACTGGATGATGGACTCATGGTAGAATGAACCTGACTCCTACGGATGGCTGATGGCTGGTTCTGTAAATTGATTTAGAAGGATAGAAAGTTTCATGTTCATAGATTACTCCTAGCTGGACTTAAGTAACCATGCAGGCTGTAGAGGTTTGAACCTAAGTTAACCCCATTTAAGACAAATGCTTACCCTTTGGACTACTTCTCCACCTGGGGAAGTAGAAAGTCCCAAGATTCACTCTAGCCCCAGGGAGCTGCGGGAGGAGCCCCATGAGTTTTGTACTTGATGAGAAGAAGCCCCTTGCTTTTGTTTTCAGAGTAAAAAAAGCATTTTTCCTTTTGCCCCCATTTTTTGTAAAAGTCCTGTCATCTGCTTTTGTAAAGGCCTGTCCCTTGCCTTGGAAAACTATAGAAAGACTCTCTTGTTTGGTACAGGGGTCTATAGAGTAAGGGGGAGAGGAGTGAGGAGTCTGGACAGCGAGGCTGCTTCAGCTGGTGGCTGGCTAACGAAAACTCAGGTTTTTTAAAAAAGGAATCCAACAGTTGATCAGATCATCCCTCACCCTATACTGCGTTCCCTTTAAAAATACCACTTATAAGTTATATGATCCTGTGTTTATCTTCCTCCGGCTTCCTTTATGGAGTCTTAACAGGATGCCTTCCAGTTCCATCCGTGCTGCCGTGAATTGCATGATTTCATCATTTCTTGCTGGATCCATATTTCACACATTACACAAAAGTACACATTACACAAAGTGGATCAAAGATCTTCAGATCAAACACAAAATCTATAAAGTGCATTCAGAAAAATATAAGCAGAATGGTCAAACCTAGACCTCCGAGGAGTTCTTACGATGCCATTGGCAAAGGTTACAGAATCAAAACTAAACAAATACAACTACTTCAAACTTAAAATTGTCTGTATGACAAAAGAGGCATGGACTAAAACAAAATGACGGGTAAGTGGGAGAAAGTATTCATACTTCACACATCATTCAATACATCCAATAAAAGTTTAGTAACCGGGATCTATAAAGTACTTAGAAAGATAAACAAAAAAAATCTAAAAAAAAAAGCCCATCAAACAATAGAGAGACAAAGTGAACAGACACTTCTCTGAGGAAGACCAACTGATGGCCAACAGGAAATGAAAAAATGTTCATCATCACATATTACTAGGGAAATTCAAATCAAGGCAACAATGCCTGTTGAGGTATGCTGCCTTGGTCACAGCTGCCCAGAGTATTTGCATCTTGCCTGGAGCTTTCTCCTGCAGGCCACATTGTAGAAAGAGGGCAGGAGAACAGTTGGGCCTGTGACTGTCTATGTGGCAGAGTATCTTACCATGTATTGTATGTTAGCTGTTCAAAGTATTCCTCTCATACTTCCACAGATCCTCCGTGGAACTGAACAACCCTACCAGAGTTCTCCTGGCTACGTTATATTCTCCTTTAAATCAAATAGCCATAATTAAATATAATAATAATATTCTACCCACCCCTCTGAGAGAGCCCCACAAAGCAATGAGAATATAATGCCCGCATGGCAGAGCCTGGCAAGCTGTCCGATGCGTGTTCGATATGCCAAACCCAGTAACAAAAATGTTTATTTTCCTGACCCCGAAAGAGCCCTTTAATACGGCAGCAGTAAGAAAGGTAAACAAGCAGTGCCTGATAAAATTTCACCGCTGTCCTAGGCTGCCAAAACGAAAAAGGACTAAAATGACTGTCTGTACTTTCAATGCACGGACACTGGCAACGGAAGCATATATTGAGGATCTGATGCTGCAAGCAAGAAAGATCAAGTACGACATCATTGGTCTGACTGAGACGAGGAGGCGCCAGTCGCATCATGCTGTATTTGACACGGAGAAGAATTGTTCCTTGGAACATGTGATGAAAAAGAGGCGTCGGTGGCATTGGTGTCCTTGTCAACACGAACATGGCTGTCAACATTGATTCATTTGAATGCCTAACAAACCGAATAGGACGATTACACTTGAGGAGATGTGGCCCACTGCCAGCAATTTCTATCTTCATTGTCTATGCACCAACATCCACATACAAAGAAGATGAAATTGAGAAATTCTACATGGAATTGGAGGAGTTCTATAAAAAGATCACACCTTCTACAAGATCATAGTCGGTGATTTTAATGCCAAGATAGGACCGAGAAGATCGGCTGAAGAACTCCACATCGGGACCCATGGCCTAGAATGGAACGAACAGGGTGAGAGACTATCTGAGTTCATCATGTCCACCAAGACTATTCATGGGAACTCACAGTTTCAGAAGGCTGAAGCGAAACGTTGGACATGGGAATCTCCTGGTGGACAGTTCCACAATGAAATCGACCACATCATCTTCAATCGACGGTTTTGTCTGACCGATGTTGCTGTCGTCCCCAAATTCCAGACAGGATCGGACCACCGTCTCCCTTCGTGCAAAATTCTACTTCCCGCAACGGGGGAGAAAAGGCTGCAAAGTTTAAGAAGAGAACTCCCAGAACGACCACCAACTGGGAACTCTTTAGCACCATTGCGGCAACATGGGAAGATACCATCATTGATGACATCGATGAAGAATACAACCGACTGGTTCAGCACCTCCATGATTTTGCGAAGAATGCCGAGAGAGAGAAAAACACAAAAGGACGCTTGTCTTCAGAAACCTCTTGAGCTCATTCGCCAACGTGGCAAGGCGCGAGCCTCAGGAGACCAAATGCTAACGTCCAAGCTTGCTAAACAGTGCAGAGAAGCGATAAAAGCAGACCTCAAAGACAGAAGAGCAGAAATACTGGAAGATGCAGCAGAAGCCGGGAAAAGTATTTGCACTGCCCGCCTGTCCTTCGCCAACTATAAGACCAAGATGACTGCCCTCCGACGCCCTGATGGATCTATCACATCTTCCAGAAAGGCAATGGAGAAGATTATCCAGGACTTCTACTCAAATCTTTTTGATAGCCACATCCACCTGCCCACATACCAAATTCCACAGGATGGATACGCCATTCCCAACATTCTCCCTTCTGAAATAAGACATGCCATCTCATCGGTAAAGAAGGGAACAGCACCAGGCCCAGACAAAGTCAGACCCGAACATCTGAAGAATCTTCCATCGGTGCTCATCAATACACTAGCTCGGCTCTTCACACGCTACCTGTCCGAATGCAAGGTGCCCTCCCAATGGAAAACCAGCAGGACAGTTCTACTGCTCAAGAAGGAGACATTCATGACATCGGCAACTATCGCCCCATCTGCCTGTTGTCTGTCATCTACAAGCTGTTTACACGAGTCATCCTGAACAGGATTAGCAGAACACTAGATGAAGGTCAACCATGCGAGCAAGCAGGTTTCCGGAAAGGATTCAGCCCAATCGACCATATCCACACAGTAACCAAGCTCATTGAGGTTTGTAGGGAGTACAAGATGCCGCTCTGTCTCACGCTCATTGATTTACAGAAAGCCTTTGATTCTGTGGAAACTGAAGCAGTCATCGAAGCCCTAGTCAAACAGGGTGTTCAAACCCAATACATCAAGATCCTTCGTGAGCTGTATTATGGATTCACCACCAGGATCTCACCATTCTACAAAGAAGTGATCATTGATGTCAAAAGAGGGGTTCGACAGGGTGATACCATCTCACCAAAACTCTTCAGTGCCACCCTCGAGAACATCATGAGACAATTAGAATGGGAAGGAATGGGAGTGAAGATAGATGGTCGGCAAC
>JAJIBD010005738.1:0-13805 GCA_021461705.1 Cryptotis parvus
TTGCCTAAACTCTTCTCTCCATATTAGTTATAGCTATCATACCAATTTAATTTCATATTTGCTTGCATGATCAATTTGGAATAAAAAATTGCAATTAGAACTATTGACAATATGCAATTGATAGTTATGCAACTCTTTTAAAATTATTTCCCTTATTTATTACTGATTTTCCACATCGGACCTCCCTCTCGTCAGAACTCCATCCAGCAGACGAGGCCTATCACAGACCGGTTCATCAATAAATGCTGTATTTAGAGGTGACTACAACAGTATGCCACCCACACAGTAAGCCTGGCAAGCTGCCCGTGTCGTATTTGATGTGCCAAATACCAGTAACAACTATGTTAGGTCATTCTCATGACCTAATATAATGGTTTGAGGCTCTTTATGTTCCTGGAGCGAGCAGATGCCCTTGGGCTTTACTAGCATGAGACAAGACATTTAGAGATGTTACTGGAGCCCGCTCAAGCAGATTGATGATGAACAGGAAGATAGTGATAGTGATTTATTACTGATAACTAAAGACAGTGATTTCTCACTTAAAATTCCTTTTGTACCTTGAACTACCTTAGCTTCCTGGTAAGCAAAAGCCACACAACACAAAGGTGAAAATGTTACCATATTGACTGCATCTATGTGTTCAATATTAAATAGTTTAATATGAAACAGGGACTCCATAATCCTATGCATGCTGTCTACCTTTATCAACCACATAATAAAATAGTGGGAAAGGAGATAAAATATATCTTCTTAATTTGTACTGTTTCCTGGTTAACATTTAGCATATACGGCTGCCATGGTAATATGCTAAAATAGTTCCCCAAAAGACAATAAAGCATTTCAGATAATTAATTCATGTCTGAAAACTATGGGTGCAGAATTTCAAAGATTTCTATTTAAGGACTATAAGAAAAATGCAATGTAGAATTATGCCAGAGTGTTTTTATGTGAGCACAAATCGGAAAGTACAATTATAAAAATTAATGAAAATTTAAATGTGATGCTATCTCAAAACAAAGAATTCAATTATTACTATTATTCTCCTAGATAAAAGTTCCATAAAAGAAAGCCAGTGTTGCTAACTTTCTCCTGGGTACCCCACTCTCCCAAAGACCAGCCCCTATCCTCTCATAAAGACAAAATACAAAGATTTACATCGGTAAAAAATAAGACAGTATTGTTAGTACAAAAGATGATTATCTTGCACTTAATAGTGTTTAAGGAAAGTCTTGGTTTCCAAAGAAAATTTCAGTTCTGACTCAGCAGTGAAAGGTAGTAAAAAGCCTGGGGTTACATTGCAGTTAGCCTAAGGGGATGCTTTCATGCCACTCCAATCTTACTCCCTTCTTGTGATCACTCACTTGTCAATAGAACAAGCAAGGACTTCAAAATAAAAATCTTAATGTTTTTAAGGCAAGTTTATTTATCTGGATGTGAGCTGTTGTGTGTTTGAGGATAACACCTGCTTCGCCAACTGTCCCACCTTCCACACCACTTCTCTCTCCTAGCCAAGCCTGCCACTGGCCCGGTTCCTAAATTGTTATCACATACATTCCGGGTTGCAGCACCTTCCTGCCCAGCCACACTCTGGCTTGATAGGACAGTTCTAATTTTGAAATTACTGTCGGTTTCATATCCTAGCAATAATTTCCTAGCATGAAATTCTGATGGGACTTTGTGTGTGTTTGCAGAGCAGAATTTTTTTTTTTAAATAGCCAATACACTCTATCAGAACATGAAAAAATGTCTATTATGGCTGTAAGAAAGTTAGAAAAGAGTCAATAATACAAAAATCCCAAAATATTCTATTGGCTTAATTCATTAAGTTTTATTATGTTCCAATTCTAATTACTTCCCTGGATATTTCCTAAAATTATGAGAGAAATTTGATGAATGTTAAACTTTTGCTACCTTGAAATTGTTAAAGATAGGAAGATTCTATTTCTTAGCTTGTAGTTAATATAAGTAAATGATCGATAACTTTCTTATTACTCCAAATTGCTGCACAGAACTTCAAATTCTATTTTAAAGAAAAAGAAGTTGTTGGTAATACTTTTGAAATTTGTACTGCGCTGACAGTATGACTAGTATCAATCACTGGGTAAGTAATAAAATAGTGAAATGTCAAAAGATCATCTATCTTTGGACAAAGTCAGTCTTGTGTCTATAAGAATCAATTTTCAAGGGTATTTGTTTGATGGATGTTTTATTTTTGTCTGTAATAAATAAGAATTATGTTTTTTATTCTAAACTCAAATTGAATTAATAGATAAGCTACCCTGAATTATTAGTACTGCTACAAATTTTCAAGACATGGAATCAGTTCTGCTAATATTTTTATTTTTATTATCTTAACCCAATTTATTAAGTTCTAACAATAGCTACTTGATACCCGATTAAATTCTAACAATAATCTTTTTAAGTATTTTATTATACCATCGTGAGACATACAATTACAAAGATGTTCATAAGATGTTCATATTTGGGTTCGGTCATACAGTGTACCAGCACCCATCCCTCCACCAGTGCCCATTTCCCCCACCAACAAGGTCCCCGATTCCCTCCCTCCTCTTCCAGCCTGCCTCCATGGCAGGTTCTTTATTTCTTTCCCTTTCTCTCTATCTCTTTCTCTTTTCCTTCCCTTCCACATTGTGGATTGTAGTACATACATTATAAGGTTGTCATGTGTATCTTTTTGCCTGTATTTAATGCTCAGTTCTAGGTTGGTATTAGCACTTTTGACAATTGTTAGCACACTGTTCCATTTTCTGTCTTACCTAGCCACTGAAACCCACACTCTTGTGATAATCTCCACCTTTGACAAGACCTCCTGATCCATGTTTCACTTGACCTTGGATATTGGTATCATAATATGTACATATATATTTATATCATGCAAATAAACACAGTCATTCTATATCTGTCTCTCTCCTTCTGGCTAATTTCACTCAACATGATCCTCTCCATGCCCATCCATTTATAGGTAAATTTCATAACTTCATTTTCCTAACAGCTGCATAGTATTACATTGTGTAGATGTACCAAAGCATCTTTATCCAGTCATCAATTCTCGGGCAGCTCAGGTTTTAGGTCGTTCTTCATGTTGACTTCTCGACCTAGAATGACTGGAGTGATTCCTGACTGCAGAGCTGGAAGACCTGTCCCCAAACAGACAAAAATTTAAATTTTCCATTACTTCTAACCGCTCACTAAGTACCTCGTGTACTGAGAATTCTTTAATATGACTTTTGAAATATTCTGTACGTATATTAAGAACTGTTTAATGACACTAAGGTAGAAGTACTAACTCTGAGCTTTAAATTAAGATGTGAGATTTTATGCTGCACTGGCTAAGGCCATCAATAATCATAAATATTTTTTTTTGCCTTTTGGGTTTATAAATTCTTTAGGAGGAAGAAACATCTTCCCAGTTCTAAATTCCCAAAAGGATGTATTTCCCCTTCATACTGAGTCTACATGAATTCTCTTTTGCAGTGGATCCTGAATAATTTTCAGACAACCTCTTTTAAAATGTTTTTAAATGACTATTCTGTGATGTTTTCCACCTGGTATTTGGTATATTTCATCTTTAATGGATACTGAGGGTGAAACATTAAAGTTAACTGTCGTGAGTGCATTTTCTCAATTGAGTATGAGTTTATTTTACATGCTGTGGAGTTTGGGAATGTCTAGTTCAAACATATTTCCTTTATCAAAAATATTCTTGCCGAGGGGAAGACAGGATAGGCAATACTACAGTTATATCCTTCGTCTTTAGAGATCCGTGCACACAAGTTTTATATCAAGATGTAATATTTGCATAAACACTGAAAAAGGTGTTAAAGTTTAGTCGAAGGTCATCTAGGTAGTTGCATAATGGTAAACCTTGGAAAAGCCACTTGTAGCTGATTACTGGAGTCTGAATTGTTCAAGGATTCTTGAAGCAGTTTACTCTGAAGGTTTCCATTGCTGATCAATAGATAAAAGTGGAAAGAGTCTGTGATATTGACTTTGTTGTTAGATCCTAATTAAGGACTCACTTATGAAAGCATCTGTTAGTATGATTTGCTTACAAAATAATTATTGATAGTTCAGTATACCTAGAATTATAGAATTTTGTACTCAGAAAATACATGTTATGTAACTGTTTTTATGTGATAAAACAGACTCAAATTAATGAATCTATGCCTTGCATCGCTTATTGGCAAAGTTGTATTAGAATTCAGGACTCCTGAACTAAGGGAATTCTCCTTAGTCAGAAAACAAAAACCAGCAAAACAAAATCCCGAATAAAGCTCTTTCCTTGATAAAATTAGACTTGGAATAACTGTGAGGTAGATTTTTTTAAAAATAAATAGATCATATTAAATAGATCTCACATTAAAATTTATTTAGTGAATGTATCTCTTATAAAGTTAAATTTAGTGCATAGATCTTATATCTCAGAACTCATATTTAGTAATAGATCTCATGTTACTACAAATGTTGTATAGACCTTAAATAATCTGTTTCTAGAAGATAAGTGGGAAAATAAGGTGAATACCAAAGAAATTCTTGCCAATAGAATTTTTAAAAAATTGATTCTATTTAGAAAAAAATTGGAAATTAGCATTAAGATAACAGAATATGAAATAGGTCTAGATTTATAGATTTATAGATCTTCATTATAAAATTTGGAAATAATTTTATAATTAAGATATAAAGAAGGTAAAATTTCTTAATACTCATAGTTAACAACTATCAGGTATCAAGATTATTGTTGGAACATTCCCTGCTCATGGATGGGGAGAATCAACATTGTCAAAATGGTAATACTCCCTAGAGCTCTGTACAGATTCAATGCAGTCCCTATAAGGATATCCATGACATTCTTCAAAGAAATTGACCAAACACTTCTGAAATTTGTATGGAACTATAAACCCCCATAGATAGCTAAAGGAATCCTTGGGAAAAGAAATGGGAGGCATCACCTTTCCCAACTTCAAACTGTACTACAAGGCAGTAGTAATTAAAACAGCGTGGTATTGAAATAAAAACAGTCCTGTGGACTGTGGCACTCTGGTTTTTTTATTCTTGTAAAGTTCTAACAGTTCCTGATATATCCTGGATATTAACCCCTTGTCAGATGGGTATTGGGTGAATATTCTTTCCCATTCTGTGGACTGTCTTTGTATCTTGGCCACTGTTTCTTTTTGAGGTGCAGAAGCTTTTTAGCTTCATGTAGTCCCATATGTTTAACTTTTCTTCTAGCTGTTTTGGTAGTGGTGTTTCTTCTTTGAAGATGTCCTTAACTTCAATGTCATGAGGGTTTTCCTATATTTTCTTTGATGTACTTTATGGATTCAAGTCTGATATTGAGATCTTTAATCCATTTTAATCTGATTTTTGTGCATGGTGTTAGACAAAGGTTCAAATTCATTTTTTTACATGTAGCTGCCCAGTTTTCCCAGAACCACTTGTTGAAGAGGATCTCCTTGCTCCATTTCATACTTTTTGTTCCTTTATCAGAGATTAATTGTTAATGTACTTGAGGCTGCTTGTCAGGATACTCAACTCTATTCCATAGGTCCACAGGTCTATTTTTATTCCAATACCATATTGTTTTAATTACCACTGCTTTATGTTAGAGTTTGAAGTTAGAAAAGGTGATGCCTCCCATCATTTTCCCCAAGAATTGCTTTAGCTATCTGTGCGGGCTTATTATTCCATACAAATTACAGAAGTGTTTGGTCAATTTCTTTGAAGAATGTCATGGGTATCTTTATAGGGGTGGCATTGAATCTGTATAAATCTCTAGGAGTATTACCATTTTGACAACATTGATTCTCCCGATCCATGAACAGGGAGTGTGTTTCCACTTCTTTGTGTCCTCTTTTATTTCTTGAAGTAATGTTTTCTAGTTCTCTTTGTAGAGGTCCTTTACATTCTTCATCAAACTGATTCCTAGTTATTTAATTTTTCTGTGGCACAATTGTGACTGGGATCTTGTACTTAATATCCCTTTCCTCTCTTTTGTTATTTGTATATAGGAAATCCACTGAATTTTGGGCATTGGTTTTGTACCCTGCCACCCTACTATAAGAGTCTATTGTTTCTAGGAGTTTTTGGTGGAGAGTTTAGGGTTCTCTAGGTATAACATCATGTCATCTGTGAATAGTGATAGCTTGACTTCTTCCTTGCCTATCTTGATGCCCTTAATGTCCTTTTCTTCTCTGATTGCTATGGAAAGTTTTTCCAGTACTATATTGAATAAAAGAGGTGAGAGGGGACAACCTTGTCTTGTCCCTGATCTTAGGGGAAAGGCTTTCAATTTTTCCATATTGAGAATGATAAGGAGTCTCATCTTTACTTCATAGTTGTTTTAAGCTGTTGTAAGCCTTTAGAGTTATTAGAGAGCCATGCTTGCTTGCTTGGAGGCAAACAGCATTTCTCTCTGGTCTAATTACTTAGAGATCCAACGTGTCCAGGTGAATATACTGGTAAAATCTAGCCAGTCCCATGATGATTGTGGCAGCATGAGAGAATATTTATACTAGCCAGTATAGAATATATGGTCAGATAAACTGCCACATTCAAATTGTCCTGCCTCATCTACAAAGTGATCTGCAGGAGGCAACTCCAAGCTAAATGCAGAGCCTCTGGGCAGCAGTGTACTGCAACAACACAGGAACACACTAGACATACAAACAACACTAGAATTATCCAGAGCTTAAACAAATCAACAAGGAAAAATAGAAACTAGATCCCAATAGACTAAGAATCTAAATAAGTCATGTAAAGGAGAAAATCTATTTATAACAAGCACTTAGTGACATGGTTATATTCATTGTTTATCACTGAAACTCAAATCAAAATATAATACCATTTTATAGTTAATAAGCTAATAAACAATAGGAAGTTATATCCTGAAAAGGAGTAGTGGGGTCAGAGTGGTAATACAGGGGTAGGGTGTTTTTCTTTTTTTTTTTTTCTGGATATTAAATAGGCTTTATTGTGTTGATTTTGGAAAAATTTATTTATGTGTTCTCTGTATGTCCTAATACATTTTATTTTATTTTATTTTATTAACAATTACAAAAATGTTCATGTTTGGATTTTGGCCATACAGTGTTCCAGCACCCATCCCTCCACCAGTGCTCATTTCCCACCACCAATGTCCCCAATTCCCTCTCCTCTCCGCTAGCCTGCCTCCGTGGCAGGTTCTCCCTCTCTTTTTCTCTCTTTCTCTTTCTCTCTCTTTCTTTCTTCCTTCTCTTATATATTGTGGACTGCAATACATATACTTAGAGGTTATCATGTGTATCTCTTTGCCTGTATTTAATGCTAAGTTCTATGTGGTAATAGCACTTTCGACACTTACTGGCACGCTGTTCAAGGGTAGGGTGTTTTCCATGTTGTGGCTGACCCAGGTTCAATTCCCAGTATCCCACATAGTCCCTGAGCACCCCAGGAGTAACTACTGAATGCAGAGCCAGAAATAATGGAAGAGGTGGAAGAGGTGGAGGAGTTGGGGTGGGGGGGAGCAGGAAAGAAGAGAAGGAAAGGGAGGAGGAGGATGTTGAGGAGAAGGGGAAGGAGAAAGAGAAGGAGAAGGAAAAGGAGGAGAATGAGAAGGAGGAGGAGAGGGAGAATGAGAAGGGAGAAGACCAAGATGAAGATGATGAAGATGATGAAGATAATGAAAAAGAAGAATACAGTTACTGTGAGAGCAAGCTGACTGCACAAAGAAGCTTGCCAGTCCTTCTCTTGCATGAGACTTTCCCGGTAGAAATTATACATGTTATCATTAGGTCTCTCCAAACTTCCAGAAACTAAGGTAAGCTCTTGCTTTTTCCTTAAATCATCTCTCCTAAATTGAGGGAAATCAGAAAAACGTTGACCTCAGGTGGAGGGACACAAGAGTCAAGCACACGAATAGTCCTGTGCAAAAAGACCTACAAAATGCAAACCTGGACCCTTTTGTAGCTTCAATGCCAGAGAAAGATTAGCCAAAATTACAGTCATTTACAAGAAGTCTCCTGACATCTCTGAGAACCCTACATCATGGGCACTGCAGAAGAACATTACCCTGGGAATTATGACAGTCCCGACTCAGGTGATTCCATCTAATTAATCATTATATTAACTATTCCAAGGGGCTGGTATGGGCCCAAATGAACACATAAAAAGAAAAATCCCTATGCTGATTCCTATATCTGAGGAAGAAAAGCAGATTCATACTACTGAAAAAGTGGGTTAATCTTTACATCACTCCTTAGCACCTGAATATTGTTAGGGCTCTTGCTAAGGTAAAAAAGCATAAGATACTCAGAAACTAGAATAATTACCTAAATAAATTTTATGCAGAATTCACATATAATTTCAAGGGAGCGATAAAATGTGTGATAAATATGATAATTTTTTCAGTATGGTTTAATAATATGTTTGCTTAAAATTTTGTTAATTAAATTTTAAACAAAATATATGAATAAAGAATGATGATTGCACTTATGAATATCATTCAAAAGCGATAAAGTGTTTTGCTTCAACTTTTCATCATTTTTTATTTTTATTAAAATACTGATTTGCAAAAGTTGTTCATAATATAGTTGTTTCAGAAATTGTAGTGTACCAACATCACCAGGGTGACATTCTTCTGCAGTTTCCCACCTAATCTGAATCCGCCCCCTCAATCATATAACAAATTTAATTTACATTGCTTGCTCCAACAAAACTTAAAGAAATGGCAAATAGAAAACTCAAAAAATAAATCAGTAAAAGCCAGTTTGCAATTGTGAAATGATTTTCACCTATTTAAATAAGGAAAGTTAAAAAATTTAATAAATGTAATAAAATGCTTGTCCTCATTTATAGAAATAATTTTTCAACTCTGAAATCTAAAATATCTTGCATTGAATTTTATTTTATACTTGAATCACATTATGGTAATAGTCAAGTCTTACCTGTCATTAATAAACTTTAAAAATGTTCCATGCTAATATACTTTTGGAGTTTACATGACAAAGGTAAGGCCTACATATGTGAATTTTTTTTCTTTCCCTATACTTGATTTAAACAATGTGGTTTGCAAAGTTGTTCATGATGACTTGTTAGAAGCATTTAACCTAACACCAATCGCACCACCACTATTACCTTCTCCTCACTGTGATCTCCAATTTTACCAACTACTCCCCAAGCAGGTCCACAATAATTTATTTTATATTTCTTTGTATAAATAAACTGCTAACAAAATCATCAAAAAATATTTCCTTAAAGGAAATTGTGGCATCTCACCATGGAGCTACTAAATCCTTAGGTGAGGGATTACTAAAATGTTGTTGCAAATTAAGCCTTCTGTGTTAATACTTTTTATTAGTTGAGATTAGTTGGTTTCTATGTTACACCTCATCCAATTTGGTGTTCCACTAGTGGATTATCTATGAATGCGGCCATGAGTTGCAGGGAAATCCAGAATATTTAATTGTGTGGTACAAATGGAGTTAAGTTTTATACTGGGCAGTGGCTTTGGCTTTGGAGTATAGATGTATAGATTCTGGAAGTACATAAAAGTGACTCCAAGAAAGCCTGTAGATTTCAATTACAGGGATCCATTTAGAACCTGAGTTCTCGGCAAGTTAATTTCTCTGTGAGCTTGGATGGTGGCAATTTTGGAGGGTGGGAGCAGCAGCTCTGCTTGGGTGGGTGCTGACCCACCCCTCTATGGGATGGCCTGAGTGTCTCAGCCAGGAAAGCGTCCAGAGATTTTGCTGCTAATTGATCTCTTTCAAGATTTATTTGAGTCTCGAGCAAGGCCATCTGGTGAGCTTAAAGGCAACGGAAGTGGTTTGTGGGCTTGTCTCAAGTTTTTTTACAGTATAGAATATCTTTCTCCAAAGAAATGGAGTTATTCCCTTGCCAAAATTGGGTCAATTTTACAGTCTTTTAAGTGCATTTGTCAAGGTTTTTTATATCAGTATGTCAAAGTGTGGGTAAAATAAGGACTCTGAAAATCACCTGGTACATTTAAAATATGAAAATTCTAAAGCCCCTGCTTCCATGGATCTGAGATTATAAGATTATAAGAAGCTAGAAAAGAAGCAAGTGGATGAAGAACTACTTGGTCAAAGGAACAAGGTTAAATCTCAAGCTGGTCACACCCTGCATTCAGAAGGCAAAGACTTATGAGTCAGTGGTTCCAATAGAGGGCTCCCTGGGCCAGGTAGCTGTATTGACCTGCTTTTGGCCCGCCTGGCTATAGATGCCGTACCTCATGGAATTCAGGAGCAGGGAAACAGGAGCTACCGGCAGTCAGAAGCTGCAAGTACTGCACCATATTGAGAAGATGTTCCTTCAGTTACTAGAGTTAGAGGAAGGGGCAGAAGGATCGACCGCCACAACCATGCTCTCAGCATCAGAGAAACAAGGTTGACAAGCTCTTCCAGGCTTTGAAGTCCCAGGAGCAGAATGATGCAGAGGAAGCAACTGATAGATTCCTGCAGGTGCTTTCTGTGAGGGAAGGGAAAGGTTCTAGTGGCTCGGCTGCTCTCTTTGCTGTCCCAGGATCAAGCTGTTAACCTTCTTCTGGTTATCATTGATCATCTTCCCCTCCTGATCAGGAGAGACATGGCTGATCAGGCCCTACAAATATTGTTCAAGCCTCTGAGTAAATGTATAAATCACTTGACCTTCTGTGAACTTCTCCAAGGACTTCAGGCACTAATGCTGCTAACACCTTGCTCCTCAGAGCAACCAGCCAATGTGGTGCTTCAGAATCAGTTTGGAATATCTTTGCTCTATGCCCTGCTTAGTCATGGGGAACATCTGATGTCCCTGAGTTCTACTCTCAACACCAACAGTGACCACACAACTTGGACAGACATGGTGGTTCTGATTGCCTGCAAGATAGCCCAGATGCCGACAGCCTCACTGGCAGAACCCCTAGCCTTCTCAAACAATCTTCTTTCCATGTTCTGCCACCACATGAACAGACAACTGGTACAGTAACTGGAGGCCAGGATGGAGCTTGCCAGGATCTCTTTATCTGGTGTTCTGAAATATGCATTTCTTGGAAAAAATGTAATCATTAACACTAGCTTGACGGGGCTAAGTCTATGGGGATTCAGAGAATCTGAAGACTTGATATATTGGAGGACCCTATCCCATTTTCTTATCCTTTTTTTTAGAAATCTGAATGATGTATCTAAAACATGGCACAAGGTATAATTAAAGAGATAACAGAAAAAAAGAGATCCATGGAAGCAGGCTACCTTAGGACAGATAATTTTTCATTTAAAATAATTCACCAAAATATCTTAGGCAGAAAGATCACAAATCAAAGTTTTATGTGCCAAAATTAGGAGAAAACCATAGCTTTGGAAATTACATTGGGGGAAAATCTTTTAAAAATATGAACTGAATAGCCTCCTTCTCTAAAATGTATAAATATCATCTCCTGCTGAAAATGAGCTCAGCGCCATGGTCAGGTCTAAGCACTAGAACGCAGCAAATGTTTTATTTCCCACATCACCATTTCTTCCTATAAATGATATCAGTAAATTATTTAAATTCACTGTGATAAATGAGATATACAGTAATTCTTTTCTTCTGCCTTGGAGGCATAGTGTGAGGTTAATTAAATAACAGCTGTGAAATACTTTGGCTCCTTTGAGAAAAACTTTATATAAGACATTGTTATATATGTAGTATTTCTTTCCTATGAAAATGGGGCTAATTGTTCTTGAGAACTCAGCCCTTGGCAGAGAAAACAACCATGACATAGACTTTCACAAGCATTAAATTCACAAGGGCAAAAATTGGTTGCAGTTGGTATCAGACCAGTGAACACTGTTTTGTTCTATGCACAAAGACCACTGCCATCTTGTGGAAAATCACCGTCCATATCTTGGGTTTCTATTTCATTTATGCTAAATGGTGACAAGATAATTTGGGTTTTCTTCTTGAGGGAACTATGACTTATGTGGTCCTAATTATTCTGAGGTATTTTATCTGTGGCACGGAGGTCTCTGGGAGACCACCCTGAATAAGAGGTAATAATAATGAAAGAAGGAGCTTTATAAATAAGACCTCTGCTTCTCTGGGCCTGGGAACTATATTTATTGCTTAACGGCGGCATGCCACATGACACTTTTCTATTTTGGAATAACAACTAAAGGAGAGCAAAATTTCTCTCCGGTTATCATTAAACCCAGCAATGACTGTTTGTTTGTATGCTATTGTCAGAAGAGGATAATTGCTTACCAAAAGGAGCCAAATAAAGTCAGCAGATAGTCTTAAAGTCTAGATGTGATCATTGTCATATTTTGACAAATGTGACAAAGTTAAATCTTACTGAACTAGACTTACATGCAAGAAAACCTTTCTCCTCATTGTTATACATGTTGCATAGGTCAGTGCTGTATCTGGAGAAAACTTAGCAAATTTCTTTCATTTCTTCCAGAGAAAACTTGGCTTTAAGAGCTAATGTAGCATGGAAAATAACAGTGTTTCTGGTCAGAAATACTACCTTTTACTTCTATAAAACAAGACAATTTTTTGAGAATTCATATGGGATTTTTTTGCATGTGTTTAATTTTGTGGCTGACTCAGCATTAGGCAAAACAGTAAATAGATAAAAGTTAACTTTGGTACTCTCATTTCCCACTTCTATACCTTTACTCCATCCCATTGCAAATATCTTCTCTTTTTTTTTAGTAACAGAAAATACAAAGTAGCACAATGGATTAGAGAAATGAAGATGAACCCAAAGTCCCAGAGGTAAAAAACAAATCACTGGAAGAGTCAAAATCTTATTTTTTTGCTTTATTAAGTTATACCTCGCAATGCTCAGGGGTAACTGCAGGCTATGCACTCAGAAATTACTCCTGTCAGTGCTCAGGGGACTATATGGGATGCCGTGATCAAAACTGGGTTGGCCACATGCAAGGCAAACACTCTACCTGCTGTACTATTGCTGCGGCCACTCAAATATTTTCTTTCAGTTGGGAATTTTCTCCTTTGTATCCTGTGGCCTTGCCTTCTCCAGTCATAAAGATAACTGAAAGCTATATCAGTATCACTTGATCACTTGAATCCGTATTCATCGATTTGCTCGAGCGGGCGCCAGTAACATTTCCATTGGACCCTATCACGTGCCAGTGTAGCCCAATAGCATCTCGTTAATTCAGGAATATGAAGAGCCTCAAACCTTTCCTTCACGGTCTTTACAAGGAAGTCTGACCATCTTGTAGGTGGGCAGCCACGTGATCTTTTGACATCCTGTGGGATTCAGTCGGTAATGGCTCTAGTCCAGTGGTTGTCTCCAAATGGCATTACATGTCCAACCCATCTGATTTTTGATGCCTTGGCAAATGAGACAGCATCCCTGATTCTGGAATAGCGACGGAGGTCAGAACTCCGGATTCCTTCTCTCACTTGAGTGAGGCGTGATATTCCAAGCATAGCTCTTTTGATTCCTCTCTTGGAGACCCAAATAGCATTCTCATCTTGCTTTCGTAGGGCCCAGGTCTCTGAGGCGTATGTTAATGCAGGGAGAACGGTGGAGTCAGTATATCAGTATATACTAAAATATTATAGCCAAAGTGACCACTGTTGAATAGGCATGTATTTTGGGAAAATAGGCAGTCATTCATCCAAAAGTTACACTATGAAATGATCACGGATCACGATCACGATCTTCCCGTTAATCATCTATTTGCTAGAGCGGGCACCAGTAATATCTCCATATGCCCTGTCTCATGCCAGTAGAGCAAAGGGCATCGGCTTGCTAGGAACATAAAGAGCCTCAAACCATTATATTAGGTCATGGG